>UYYA01000111.1:0-119257 GCA_900624975.1 Angiostrongylus costaricensis
GATGTAGGGCAGTATATAAGACTGCTATTCTGATGCGTGGGGTACATTATACTTCCATGTGATTTCTGTGCGGTTGGTCTCTACGTGACATACTTAGTGGAGACCTCATAGAAAGCGGTGAGTGTGCAAAGCTGTGTTCAATGTGATTGAAATCTTGGTTTAGAGTTTCTTTGTTTGGTTATGGAGGCGTCTGGCCAAGTAGATTGCTGTCAACTTGACCTTTCCAGGCTCTGAGGAAGGCGAAATCCGCCGAAACGTCAGCTCATTTGTGAATAAAGAATAATAACACCTCGCGTTTGCTCAACAAAAATACGAAGAATTTCTTCTAATTGTTTTCTCTCACCCTCTATCATGTCCTTCACACATCTCGTTCTCTCTCCTATCTAGCACTTGCCTACATCTATCTCGTCCCTTCGTTGTCTCATTCCTCTACTTATGTAGTGTTGAATTGCCCATTCAGATAATATTAAAATTAAGTCAGCCTTTAGAATTCTTACTATTTTTTGAGAAGTAAATATTATATTTTCGTGTTTCTACTTTACAGTTCGAATTACTTCCGCAACCTCTGAAAAAGTGTCTTTAGTTCCCGAAACGAGAGGAAGGTGTCGTTATATTTTAGACATGGAGGGTGTACACAAGCATTCGCAGGTCAGTTATGCAATATTCATTGATTCATTAATTGTTTCCTTATTTATTTTGCTATATATTTATATTATTTATTGATACTCAATATTTATTTTACCAATATTTTCATTCTCAAATCCCCTTAAAAGCAAGCCAATAAAGGGATCATCACCGTCTTCCAATAACGTAGTGATAGGGTAAAGGCTGAAAGTTCACCGATGTGCATAGGAAGGCGACTATCTAATTATGTCAACAATGACAAAGCTAAAGCGAAGGAACCTTGTGGCGCCTGTGAAAATAGCTAATGTCTCTACAAGCAATAAGCGTGCTGCAGTACCCGACACATTGGATGCTCCTGTTTCTAGAGTTGAGCGATGAAACAGGTGATGGATGTGCATCAATTCTCGTTTTCTGTAGAATTTCATTGAAACAGGATCAAAGCAACACGTTCACGGCGTTTTATTGGGACTTCTTCTTGCTATGTTCTTCAACGTCCTATCTTCACGCTCTTCTTGAAACCACAGGGTCATCAAATTCTGTATGATCGCTATATATGTGACAAAAACAAGAACCGTAATTCAGCTAGATAGCATGTTCATTGTCATTCGTAAAGAAAACACTCCATCAAGAAATCTCTTGACGCACAGGCTTTGTTGAACACCCAACAGTTATCATTCATGCCTACCTACAACAAATTTTATCACGTTAGTTGACAATCTGAAGACTTCGGTATCTACTTCAAATTGTCTGCCTTTAGTACTATCACCCTTCCAACGGTTTACCGCCTCATAGTGGCTGGGAGGTGTTTCTGGGTGTCGGACTGCAATGTACAGCGGGGAGACTCGTTCCTCCGGCAGGATCTCCCAAGCTGAGAAGGAGTCCAGCATTTCCATGAGGAAGCTTAGCTAAGAGAAAACCAATACCAGGATCCGCAACCGTCCTGGTATCAAAATCGCATAGTGGCAAATCTCCCTCTGATCCACAAGGGATGCGACTGCCTGTGGTGATGGAGACTTGGGGCAAACTTTGGCCAGGTTGAGCTCGGGATTCGAGGGAACCACAATCGCTTAACCAGCAAATCTCCGATAAATGGCGATTATTCTGGGGCACGCACAATTAGTGAGGACGGGTTGCTCATGTATCAAGTATTAAGTGTACTTATATGCATACCCCTAGAAAAAACAAAAATATCAGATCACCTCCATTACTTTTTTACCTTTCGTTTTCACATTTGACGCTATTACTATTGTAATTGAAGACTGACGAGTCCGAAACAGCAATCTTTGTAGCAAAGATAAATAGCTACACTTCGGCGATAGTTTCATTGATAGGAAATGTTCTGGTCAGTTTACCTTATCTGTGAACTTTCAAGTACTTAACTCAGTTTTATATAGTTGGATTTGAGCTGTGTAGTTAAAACTTCTAAGTTTTATCCTTTTACGAATCATAAACACTAACTTACACGTTGTTGTACTTAATCCTTGCTAATGGCATAATAGGTGCTTTGTTTGGCCAACGTAAAACGTCATCATCTCAAATTTTCCACGAGTTCGATTACGATAGTCTATGTTTCGATGTCGGCTATTATGTATTCTGTGAACTGCGTACTTTCATGCCCAGTGAGTTTATTTTGCTTTTAGAAGACTGCGAACTTTTTCCAAAAAAAGTTTCTGTAACATTTGGATTTCAGTTTTAATCATTTTGTTTATTAACTAATATTTCTACTTCTTATTAATCAAGGGAGTAAGCGTTGGTCAAGCTTCTAGAAATACGTTGTGAAGACGACTATAGCCAGTTTCGTTGAGATGGTTAAATGCACATTTGTCTTATGCGTTGATTTGCTAGGCTGTGACAAGCCAGTATTTCCTTATCCTCTCAGATAAGTCTAGTGCCAGCTTACGAATTCCGACGAGGTAGGGACTTGTATGGCCTTGGAAACGGAATCGAACCAATGATCCCGTGAGTATTATAGGGCCCCATTGCGTTCCTCAAACTTCTCATTTATTAGTTCCTTGGTATTGTCAGCTGTTATTCACTATCACTTGCCCCGATAATCCGGTCTTCCCTTTTCGCTCAAATTAATTGCGAACTGTTGACAGCTTATCAACAAAAAGAACAATGTATTTCTTTGGTTTGTTCAGCTTACTCGTAGTTGTTATACAACTTTTATTTGGCTGACGTTTCCACGTTTTCGTCTTCTTTAGAGCTAATGATACGGCGTTATGGGTGTTTGTATTCGCTCGGCTGATAATAATTTTTTAATATGTCGACGTTCCATCGTATATCAATTGGTATTAGAATAGCTAGCATATAGTGAAATAATACATGACCAAACTGACTTTCAATTAACCTCAGCGTAATCAATCGATATATTTCTCTCGATTGTTCAGCTAAGTTCAGCGATTCTGTATAAGAGAAGACCGCTGAGTGACGTTACTTCATTCAAGCGGTGCTTCACTCAAGAACATTAAACTCGGTACGACTACAAAGACACGACCTACAACCCGAGAACGAAAGACTAGGGGACATCAATTTGGATCATCGGGTCTGAAGAAGACGAGGACGTCGAAAAATTAACCGAATAAAAATTGTAAAACAGTTCCCCGTAAGCTGAGCAGTCCAAAGAGACATGCCGTTCGTTCACTCCGAGGCTAAGTGAAATGCAGTTTACTTAAGAAACAGGAATTTTTTAAGTTTCATTAACTCTCTGCTACGTTTTCATGCCACGGTATGATGTAGAAGACAACCGCAGGTATCTGAGATTGTGAGCAGAAATCGCGACTTCAGAAGCACTACGATCTACCACGATAACCCTTTTCGAGGCTCACGTGTTGTGCACTACACCAACCAAGACTCTTACTTTACCTTGCTCTCAGCCAGTTTTTCTTTGCTTTAGCCGCACTATCAGAGAGTTAGTGATTTATCTCGGCATTCTTTTGGTAGTTTTTACATCAAATTCTCTTATAAAGAAAAAATGGGCAGTAAATAAAAGTTAAAAGTTTGTAGGCTCGACTACAGCTTCAACTTAACTGGGTTCAAGGTCGATTTATGTTCCGCATATCATTCCCGTTGACCGGTGATTGATAATGGCACGAATAGAATAAAAGCATGGCCGAGATAATGCCAAGAATGAGTCTCGGTTAGTATAATGAATACCATGTGAGCCCTTCGAAAGGGTAATCGCGGATTCGCAGCGCACCTGAGCTTTCGAAACGCAACAATGCTCTTTTTCACAGGTTAGATGAGTAGAAAGGGCTTCCTTGTATCATTACTTTAACAAAATTCCCTTTCTTCTTTTCTTTCCTACTTTTCCTCATTTCTTATACCGTCTTAGTATATGAAGTCATTGAACAATTCTTTCCACTTCTTCTCAGCAAACACAAGTTATTGAGATGACTGGAAAAAGATTGTATTGTTCCCAGGATCGACTTCCTATTAACCTCGGCATTGGATTATAAATTTGTCGTTTTCTCTCTTAGCAATCGTGAGGTTGTTAAACCGCATACGTTTTACACTAACACATACATAGCTGACGTTTCGACAGTATCGCCTTCTTCAGAGCCGTTTTTATGTGTCTTCCACTAAGGAAGAGCAGCTACCAATCATCGGTATGGTGGAGTCGTCAACCATGTGCGACGATGATCAGCGGCTCTTCCTCATTGGAAGGCACGTAAAAACCGCTGTGAAGAAGGCGATACCGCCGAAACGTCAGCTACGCTTGTCTTGTATGTGTTACTGTATGGAAGTAAACGTATGCGGTTTAACAACCTCATGATTGCTGAGAGAGAAAACAGAGAGATTACATTGTCAGTAAATTTAATCAAAACAGAAAAACTTGTACATATAAAATTCTCCAAATTTGTAGAAAGTTGAATTCTGTAACTTCGTGTGCAGCAGATAATTTCTATCTTTGAGATAACCCAACACTTTCAGATTATTCACGTACATCATAATGAGCTGCTTATAATTAACAACGGCATTTTGAAGAATGCATTGCTTGGACGAATATCACTGTGTATTTTTGCGCTGTTCATTCTTTATTCGGCATTGAATTCTGCAACTTCAGTTTTTGTCAAGTATATGCTTGTTTGTCGGTAAGTTTGCTATGCTTTGAACATTCGTAGAATAACTTCTCCATCCCGTTTGAAACAAGCATGCAACGTCGATAACCAAATCGGGAACACTTGAAATTACCTATAGAACTTCAACGATGCTCAGATATTTGCAAAACTCCAGACCGCAGCTGTCTGCGATGAGGAACGAACGCACTATTACTCCTCCCGGAGGCTAGCGAGCTCACCACCACTCCATGCGGATTCTTCGCTTCGCCTATCGATCAGTTCCATCGGCAATCACCCATCAGCGGGACTGATCTGAGGAGCCCAAATTGGCAATGAACCCAGTTGAGCTGAGTCTGTAGTAAGGCACTGATCGATAAAACTGGCTGAGAGACAGGCGAAACGAAGGACCAGCATGGTGTGGTGGTGAGCGCGCTAGCCCCCGGAAAGGCTAATAGAACGTTCGTTCCTCACCACAGGTACCTGCGATCCGGAGTTTTGTAATACCTCTGCATCATTGAAGTTATATTTCGCAACATATCTTGCCATTAAAAAGAGGAGGCAGTAAATAATAAGTTAAAATTACCTGTAGAATTCTTTCTTATGAATAATAATGCAATTTTTGGTCGTCTTTGAAAAAACGGAATAAACCAGCTTAAAAAAAGCAGAGAGCTGGTAGAGGAAGAACACAAAAGGGAATAAATTGAAGTGAAGAATAAGAAGGAAAAATGGTCTGGTGTTGATTTTTACATAGCGGATCATGCGCATCGAAGCATGTAGACGCCTATTAAGCGGTTTACAAAGTTTTTTCTACACTTTTCGTATTCTATCAATAGCTTTATCATAGAAGACTTTAATGCTGAGACTGCAATAACAAGAATATCTAAAGGAGCCCACGCTGTAACACACGAATTAGAATCACAATTCCAGAAACCATACTCTTAACGCTGGATATGTGAAGCCCACTGTGGAGATCACCATAACTAAATAGACCACGTTATGGTAAATAAGAAGTTTTGCCTAAGTAATTCTTCCGTTGACCGAAAATTTTGCACGGAATAAGACCATCACCTCGTTCTGACAAGATTCTGCTTTTCGCGTAGAGAGGAGAAAGCCGATGGGTTCAAGAAAGGAACTCTTAAGGACGCAATTAGCTGTGATTTATCCAGATCATTAGATCGCTATTTTGATGATGGTGCTATTGATAACGTCAACAAGACATGCGGTCGGTTTATTCGAAATCTTCACGTCAGCGCTATCAAAGCTAGGAGTTCGAAACTCACCAAGAGACGTCTATCTCCTACAGCACTCGAGTTGATACGCCAGCGAATCCCGCTGGCCACAGGTAACCGCTAGCTTACGACCGAAAATTCAAAACAAGGCAGACAGGTTATAAAAGGTGAACTTAAAGAGAGAGTAGGAAGAGCGTTCGTAAAATCCGCTGAAACCTTGCTAGTTACAAAACCGAGGTGATTGCGCTCTTACAAGCAGACGAAATGCGTTTACTTGTTTTAATACTTGAAGCAAAGACCATGAATTCTTAAAAGAATTCTCTTTTATCGTACGTTCAAAATCGGTCAGATTTCAAAACAGTTGCAGCTTCCAGAAGGGCGGTGAAGAAAATTATTCACGATTACTACTTACACGGATATCGTCCTCCTGCCCTCATCCGAAATAAAAGAAGATGGATGTTCCTTGCCACCAACTCTTTCTTCCGAAATCCGGCGCGCTATTTCGTTGGCGAAGTATAAAACAACAGCTGGTCCGAGCATGGGTTATGTCTCAACGGTTGAAGAACGTTTCACCAGTCCTCATTAACGCCCTGGCTCAGCTCTTCCCGTGTTACTTGTCAAATGTATGTCTTATTCAAAAGATGGCGAGCAAGACTGTGTTATTCTCTAAAAAAGGTGACCACCACAATATCAACAACTATCCCCAATCTGCTTGCTATCCATCGTCTACAAGCGCATCACCAGTGTCATCCTGAACAGGATTGCCGGAAAACTTGGCGAAGGACGGGCATGCGGGCAAGCATGATTTTAAAAAGGATTCAGTACGGTGGCCTACATTTACACGTTAAAAAACAACTCATCGAGGGATGGCGAGAGTACAAAATACCGCTCCGTCACACTTTTATCGTTGTTAAGAGAGTATTCTACCCAGTTGAGACAAAAGCAGTCATGGATGCTCTGGACAACCAAAGCGTTTCACTTCAATGTATATGAAGATTCTTTGTGAGTTATATAAAAATTTCACAGTCAGAATACTACCCTTCTACAAATATTTGCCATTAGTGTAAGAACATGGGTTAGACAAGGCGATACCATCTCGTGAAAATTATTTATCGCCGCCGTTGAGAACGTCATGTGAACATTGGAATGGGACAGAATGGTAGTGAAGATCGATGGTCGGCAATTACACCATCTTCGCTTTGCTGATGAAATTGTTCTTATAACACCAAACACTAGCCAAGTGGAACGAGTACTTGCCGACTTCTATAATTTCTCTGAAAACATTGATCTTCGACTAAATCCCACAAAAATGTTGTTCGTGAGAAACGGATGGATTTCCTATGTCCAATTTATGCATAAAGGAGCGAATATCTCCAAATTTTCAGTACTTCTATCCAGATCGGGAAATCAACGATGAACGACTTATAGTCAGAACTGAGCCGAGGGAAGCGAGCGGCTTGGGGAGCTTTCTAGAACAGCGAGGAACACTCGACTTTGTGCCCATCATTTCGACTACCCAATTTTCCTTGCCTTAACGTATGCTTCAGAAATCAAGTCAGCACTTAAGCAGCATGAGTGATCACTTAATGTTATGGAACGGGCAGTCAAGGCAACTGTTCTAGGAGTGTCCCATATTACGTAGGTGAGAGACGAGATCCGAATCCCCGACTAAAGTCGGCGACCAAAAATCGATGACGCGGTTCTATACGCCAAACTGGGAAACCCTAGAAGAAAGATGTGATGCTCAATGAGTTCCGAGAGCGCGTAAAGCTCACTGGTCGACTCTTCCATGCGACGGGGAGAAATGGAAGGTTTACGGAGACCCGCTTGTGTCATTCGTCGATAAGCAGGCGATCAAATAGCGTATCTGACATGATCTAACGTAGTTCCTGAAAAGCTGTTTTCAACACTTGGTAATTTTTTGAAAACTTACACGCGTATTCATTTTACAGCGAGTTTACCATTAATTTCTCGTTTTCTTGATGAGCACATAGGAGGCTGTTATTACAGTACTTATCAACCGTAGCTGAGATTTCGGTGGTCTCTGTAGTCATAGAGTCCTCCACCGTCTCTTCTCATCCCCAGTTTCATCACTGCCGATTTTGATGAGAAGTGGATAAAGGCTGTACTTTAAGTAATCATCAGCGATTATAGAGACGAGTGCTAAAGATGGCGAGGAAAAATAGGAAGAGACTATCTAGAGGATAGAACGACGATAACCTCGTAAAAAGGGAGCGCCTTGTATTTCCAGATATTCTAGAATTCCTCTGAATGGTCATAGAACTTGGGTTCCTCTAATTAAAACTAGACGATATCTATTCTGTTTATTGGGGTGCCAATTTTTTATCTCATTGATCGATTTTTGTTTTCATTTTATGCAGGCGCGAAAGCAAGTACACCTTTCAACAAAATATTTCATTAAATGGTGAAAACTATCAATTAAAACAAAAAGCTGTAAAATTCTACAGATACAGAGGCCAGCAAGATACAAATTTATTTATTCGGCAGAGATCAAAATTGGATCTTTTAAAGAAAGTTTTAATTTTAAGCAAGCATAAGATGAAGGTTATGTCATAGAAGTCCTTACTTCCCTCTAGGATGATAGAGCAATGTCTCTTAAGCAATTATATCAGGTATAAACTTCGAATTCTTTCTAGCTGATAAAAATTATTAAGAGCTATTAGGAAACATCATCGGCTATGTGAGGCTCACCACTTTTTCATCTACATCTGTTATTTTTGGTCACGTTATCTTATGGAATGAACAGTTACAAGATATACCAAAAGAAGCTTTAAAAAAGTGGCAAAATCTTTCTAAATCCTTTTAGAAATACGTCTGTCAGGTGAGATATGGTAAAATTTAGCATACCGTAACACCGTTGTACCTCTAGATGGATAATCAAGGCCTCTGCTATCCCTGTATTGTGCTCTTATCCCCATAAATCCTTTAACTGCCAAAAATTTATTGTTGTAGAAAAAACCAATATTTGCTCTGTTTAAATCGCGGGCGAGTTTACGGCTTTTTCTTCTTCGCTTTCTGTGAAATCAACGGGTCGCTATCGGAACCTGAGGAGGACTTCAAACCTGAGAATAGTCTTTCCATGGACTCACGTACTATACACCTCACCTTCCTCCCAACTAGTTTTTTTTTACTTTTGTAGTGCTCACCTGTTAATGCGAATGGTTTGGGGAGCACAAATTGGCTTTGAACCCAGATAAGCTAAAGCTGCAGCCGAAACAACAATGTTTAACTGCAAAAATATGAAAAAGTTTAAGTGAAATTTAATCTAAGAAGCTTAAACTTAATTAGTAGAAGTTCAGCAATTTAAACGAAAACAATAAACGAGCTGAGTGAAAGACAATGGAGTGGCTTCGGTTGGTGTGGTTCATCGCACGTATGCCTCCTCGGAAAGAATGGGGAATAGTGGTTTCGAAGCCCAGTTGAGGTTCCGAGTCTTCCTTATAGCTCAGTATCCTTGCGGCTGTATTTCACATTATACCCATTCATGAGAGAGCAATGGAAAGCAAAAAAGAATTTGATTGTTACTCATTCTATTAATCTCTCATTATCCAAAAGTTCTGGATTTAGGAACCATCTCATGTACAATAATGAGCTATATGTAATACACAGTATTCTATGTTTGGTAGCTGTATTGTGGACGTTGACGTTTGCGTATGCGATGTGGTTTCAACATACCGTCTTCCACGATAATCATGAGCATCCACTGAAAGGTCGTCCAGAGCTTTTCTCAGAAATGGTAAAACATTGCTTTCTGAACTCAACCAAGTAGCTCGTACCATGCATGGTATGCCATTTTACCGTTCCGGTGGACGAAGTGTGCCAATCTGCGAAGTAGTATTAACATTGATCATTCTGTGAACGTTAAAGCGAGATTTTGACATTGTTGTCTTACACGTCTGATTAAAAGTAGAATACTAGGTTAAATGTGAAGATGAAGACACATTTCAATGATGCTGGTACAGAAATGTGATTCAGCGAGAGAATATTAGAAAGTTTCCTTTATAAAGACGACTTTTCGGCACAAAGTTTAAGTAAACCGATTTAGGATAAGAGATCATTAACACTATCACTATCACTACTCCTTGTTCTGTTGGTCTGCGCCATAGTTTTTATGTTATTTTGTTCGCAACGAATTAAAAGAAAGCTCAATGCGATACAAGACGATCGTCATAAGAAACTGCAAAAACGGATGTGTCGTTTGTTGCTCGTGCAGGTAGTTCGCTTGCATTCATTTCCAAATGGTTTCTTCAGTTCCTTAGAAATCTTAGAGACGAGAGATGTCTGGTGTTTTCCTGTCGTTACACAAACACACGCACATACACATAGATACGTATAGATACATCCACACATACATACACACGCATCTGCACATAAATACACACACCTACACATACACGTGTGCAAACACAAACATAGACACACACGTACACAAGCATAAATATACACACATACATGCACCTGTACACAAAGACGTATACACCCACATAAACAAGTACATACAGAGAGAATTCCCACGAAGTTGTTATAGCTATTAATATGGTGAAACACAGTAATTTTTGGTTGTTAAAGTTGTAATCAGGATTGAACCCTAATGTTTTTAAAAAGTACTGAAACAAAAAAAATTCAGCTTTTTCCCAAAACTTCACGCCAATATATGAATGCACAGAAACTGTTTTCAGACCGCACTTCCATTCATACTTTTGCACCTACCGGTGCTACTATGCTGTACTATTCTACAACCTGATTACACAACACATATTATACTCGATAGCCTATCGCTTCTTTATCCATGGTGAGCTCAAGAGGTAGCATATCTAATGATGTGCCTTAGACATCACGAAATATTCATGTATCTACAAAAGGACTCTTACAATTTTATGGAAACCATGGTCAAACAGGTCGTCTCGTTGTCAAGGCATTATTTTTTACTACAATAGTTATTTTTTAGTTACACGATCATTTTTGACATACTGAACATATCCAAGTACTTTTTTTATTTGATTCGCTGTCTCATAATCATCATCTGCAAGTTTTCGGATTTGCAAGCAAGTTTGCCCTCAATTGAGGACTTTGATTTCTACAGGACTGTCGTTGTATGCTGATTCTCCCTGGAATCTTGGACAGTTGTTCTACAGCATTCGCCGATCTTCACCACAGACAGTTGTGAATAATGTGGATGGAGCGCTTTCGCTACACAAATCTAATGCCAATAAAGGGACCGTAGGGGATGGAGGGAATCTATCAGTCCCATTCTGGAAACTTCCTTCTAACCTTGGCACTGACTAATAAATCACTGTTTTCTTGATGAGTAAATACGATTTTGTTATTACAGTACTTATTCATTCACAACGGCTGACGTTTGGTCATACTTGGATGGCCCGTTTTCACTGGTTGCGCGATTCCCAGCATAGTTCAATTTTTCGGAGCTTCCTGGTTTATCTATTGCTGTTCCCTGGAGTCGCGAGGTTAGTTTAGCCAAAGTCTGCCTTAGTTGGTCACTACCACAGGCAGTCGGCGCCCTTGTGGATCAAAGGGAGGTTTGCCACCATGTGACTACTTTGAGACTAGAACGGTGGTGGATCCTGGTATTGGTTTACTCTTAGCTGGGTTTTTTGGTGAATATGCCAGACTCCTTTTAAGCTTGGGATTCCCTACCGAGAACGTTTACTCATAATAATAATAATAATAATAATAATAATAATAATAATAACAGTGATAATAATAATAGCGATTCTAAAACCGACTTTCCTTTAACCTCGGTATGATATATCGAAATGTTTTCCAATTGCTGTCCTTAAACGAAGTTTCTATATAACTTTTACTCGGCTAACATTTCGACGTCTTCGTATTCAGTAGAGCCGATAATCTGAGTCTATGGTCTGTAGTCGTTCGTCTTCATAATGTGGCGTCTTCGTTTTCGTGTTGCATCGGATCTTCCTCAGTGGAGCATTTCTCGAATGGGGCGTACTCAGCAAACGATGCTACTTTATAAAGAAGGTTGATACGGTTACCCGATGATAACAACTTATTTTTTTCGGGTAATCCATCCTGCAGAAGTCGGTGCCATTTTCAGCTAGCACACAGCATCAACAGGAACCTCGGTTTTTGAATTATTATTACGCTTTGTGGCAGCTGAGAGTGATGCAGATTTCTGCAGGATAGACTTTCGGAAAAAAACAAGTTCTGATCACCGGATAACCGTATCAACGTCCTGTATAAAACAGCATCGCTGAATGAGTATGCTTCATTCGAGAGGCTCTCCGCTAAGGATAATCTGACTCGATACGTAAGCGAAGAGGCCACATCGAGAAGACGAACAGCTACGGACCATCGATTCGAATCATCTGCTCTGATGAAAACGAGGACGTAGAAACGTTAGCCAAATAGAAGCTGTACAACATCCTCGTGCAAGCTTAACAATTTAAACACATGTTCAAAATGATGTTATTTTTTGATACTTGACAATTGAATGGCCCGTCCTCACTGGTTGTGCGGGCCCCAGCACAATCTCCATTTTCCGGAGATTTGCTGGTCAAGCCATTATGGTTCTCTGGAGTCTCGAGGTCAGCCTGGCCAAAGTCTGCCTCAGGTCTTCATCACCACGGGCAGTCGAAGTCCTTGTGGATCAGAGGGAGTTTTACTACCATGCGACTTTGATACCAAGAAGGTGGTGGATCCTGGCATTGGTTTACTCCTAGCTGGGTTTCCTGATGGAAACGCCGGACTCCTTCTAAGCATGGGAGACAGTGCCAAAGGATGAATCGCCCGCTGTACATCGCAGTCCGACAGCCAGGAACACCTCCCAGCCACGATGAGGCGGTAAACCGTTGGGGAAATTACGTCATTAATAATGATATAATTTAAAAACCATGTGGTTAAATAATACGTAAAAAACGGTCTTTAGCTGTTACGCTAGCAGATTCTTTAAGTTCACGTAAACCACTTGCATAAAGGTACAATGCGAGGGTATCGTACGGTAGAGATGCCGTTTGTTGGGCGCACAGCCCTGGTTCGACTCTGAGCTAGCCAACGACGCTCTGGGGTTGACGAAATAGTACTAGATTTCTTTAACGAAAGGAACTGTGCGTCTTTTCTCTAGAAAATCTGACGGCTACCTGTGACGGAAACCTGTGAACGGCGTTGCACGGTTATAACACCGTTCCTGGGAAAAAAGTAAACCAGCACTTAACGATATCCTTGACGAAGAAGGGAAATCCTCAAGAATCAGCAGAGCCCACTGAGAAACAGAACTTTCGTGGATAGTTGAAGTAAGTAAAAGAACTGAAAAGAAAAAGTGCTGAAATCTCTATAGCATATGATGTAGATCGTGTATTATAAATAGTATAAATAAAATGCCGTGAAATAACAATGGTAACTTCTTATTTGCCGCCTACTATAATGGCACTGATCGATAGAACAGGCTGAGAGACAGGCGAAACGAAGGACTCTCATGGTGTGGTGGTGAACGCGTGAACCCCGGAAAGGGTAACAGCACGTTCATTTCCCACCGCAGACACCTACGATCCGGAGTTTTGCAAATGGCTCAGCATCATTGTGGTTGTATCACGAAATAATTGCATGAATATGAAATGTTAGCTAAACACTGGAACGTGGGAAAAAAACTGTTTTTAAATATTCTTACAGGTATCCTGCTTGTATTCCTTTTGTCGTGTTGTGGAATTCAAAACCAATCCTTCCATCACTTTTTGCGACAAACAAGCCACGAACAATGCACGAGCCAACTGTAAAGCTATGGTGACCCGTCATGATCGATTTACACTATTTTGAGTTGACCTTCATCATCTAATCTCGGTATGAATGACCAGTGCACATATTTCATTGATAAGCTATCACAAGGCTGTTACCAAATATTACCAACTGATTATTATCAGTTATCATCAACGGACAATTATTGCTTGTCAATACACATCGAGAAGATACACATCAACTGCGGACCATCGACTCGGATCGTCGGCTCTGAGCAAGGTGAAGACGTCATAACACCTTATCCAAATAAATGTTTGGCGACAACCTCGTGTTAGTTTACCAAAGAAAAGAGGTATTATATATCAATTTATAGGTCACCGCATTCTTGATGAGCAAACACGAGGTTAAAACTTCACGTTTGCTCATCAAAAAAAGATATTGATCAATGCCGAGGTTAAAAGATAGTCTGTTGTAAGATTTGTTAGATCAATTGTCGATTTATTCCCAAATAAACTATCATAGTCCTTGTTTTAGGTCTTTGTAGATAATGTATAAATGTTTTTGTGGTGTCTTTTATAGAAATATGACAATTTATTGCTCCGCTTAAGCAATCGAGTAGAGTATATACCCTAATCGATTCTCACGCCCTGAAATTAGTATATAAGCGAATGCGCGACTAGTTTTGTTTAGCGGTCGAATGAACCTGTTTCCTTGACTTTCGCTGTTCTTTTGGACTCAATGCATACCGCCCACTCTGCTCATCCATATGTGCGTCGATATCAATACATGTGATAGCATATGTGCTAACTGCCATTAGCTTGTCCTGCACTATTAAATGAAAAAGGAATAGAGCTCTCGGCGTTAACCATTCCATGATAGATGCACCATGCATTCGACTTCATTAGGTATCATTACAGGTGATTGAAGCGTAAGTGTAGCGCAGTGGTTAGAAGACCCTGCCAAGCACTTGGGTTCGATTTTGCGCACCTAGACTCATCAAGCTTTCCATCCCTCCAGGGTTGGTAAACTGCTACCAGATTTCTCTATGAAGATAGCAGCACTCAGTAAATATATCGGTAAAGCACCATGAGTCACTGCATAGGCCAGAAACCTCTAAAAATGCCTGGTGAAGACGAATGCATGGCGAATCCCTTGGAGATTGATCAATGCTGAGACCTTCATCCTTTTATCCTTTATAGGCGAATGAATGCATATCTGACCTGTACACTCTCTCGCGGTGGCCTACTAATGTATCGTGTCAGCGTTGCTATCCTCTCAGCCAGGTTTAGCACCAAGTCTCAGATCCTGGAGGGGTGGAGAGCTTGGTGAGCCTGGCGATCGAACCCATGTAAATTGCAGGGTACGTCTAACCACTCCGCTACACGTGTCTGTGCTGTGATGTCTGCGTCACGGTGTCATTTATTGCTAACGAAACTGAATTGTTTCATAATTTTGAAAAGCCTTGAGATTTGTTCTCATTTCGTGTAGTTATATTTTTTGTAGCAGTGCTGCCAGTTCGATTTAATGATCGATGAAACGAGTCCAGCCTGAGCTACCTGGCGTTTTTCGAATGACTGTTCTCGTATTGAGAAGTTAAAGTTTGCTCTTTAAATGCTGATTCCGGAAAGATTCTGAATTTTATCAACAATAATTTCAAAAAAAATTTACCACGGGATTCATCTACGACATCGATTTTTCTAATAAATAAAATTAAGTTACGATGCGAAATGGGTAATCGATAAGAGTAGTAAGGAGTTCGAACCTAAAGTTTCGAATTTTGCTCCTATCTCAGCGTTCCTATGGCTGTATTTCATGTGTTACCCTTGTATGCCCAAAGAAAAGGCAAAAAATAAAGGTTAAAACATCACAGACGTAGTTATTTAAGCATAGTAACTGACAGCTGAAGCGTTCCATTCTTTGAAACCATTGCGAAACTATGCAGTAATTCGCTTCCGTCGGCGTATCATCTTCAAGAAAGATCACTCACCCTAGCATTATGGCGTTTGACACGTTGGAGCTGGCATGGTTACAACTGGCTTTTAGGATCACTTGAAGTAGGCGTGGAGCACATTTTTTTTGGAAGCGAAGCCGAACTCTCATGCACTTCTCAGATCACTTTTGTGGACGCATTGGCCAAGTTGAAACGAAAGATAAAACTTGCTCAATCGCATCTATGGCACTGTTGAAGATCCGACTCGATGCGATGGCGAGGGCATTACATCGAGAGTACGAACGATTGTAGACATCGACTCGGATCATCGGTCGCGATGAAGACAAAGATGTCTAAACGTTAGCCGAATAAATATCTTTATCAACCTCGTGTTAGCCCATGAATGAAAAAATACGTATGGTATGAATACCACTGGATGAAGAATATTTTACCAATTCGTCTCTATCATCCACAGAAGACAACTGTGGCGTCGTTTCTGGACAATTTCTAAGCTCCCTATCTGTCGCCACGCTAAGTGCCGTAGTGTACAATTGTGTGATTATTATCTGCAAAATTTACAGCAACTAATACAGTCTGTGATAGACGTAAAAATTTCTTCTAGGGCGACGCATTTTTCTTGCTATTTATTGCTTAAATGAACGGCCATAGCAGTCTAGATCCCAGCATTTCTTTCACTCAATTCCTTTTCTCGAATTCGTCATCCATGAAGATTTCGGAGTTTCAGTGTAGGCTGAACTGCTTTTGAGTGTTTCACTTGGATGTAGTTGAATTTTTATTAGACTCTCTACTGAATCCTGGGACGGTTTTAGCAAAGGATTTTCAGGAAATAATCACAGAGAATCGGCAATTTATGCGGATCGGAAGAAGCTCTTTCCAAACAAATCGGCAATCAAATTTTTGACCCCGGAGTGACAAACAGCGAGAATGCCTCGACATTCGATCCATTAGTGCTGCATTCATAATTTTACGTCAAATACGACCACTCTACCTATGCAGAGAAAGTTCCATGTAATCATCATGAAATACTTAGTGTTGAGTTGAAAGAAAACACTTAAAAGTATCGAGAAAAAGAAATCGAACTGTAGATAAATAGCACTCTGTCCGTTTGCGTGCACATAAAAATATCTACTACAACAGTGTTGGTAATTCCACATTTCCTGTTCAACTGGTTCATGAGGACCGGAAAATTCCACCATTAGTGCGTTTCGGGGTCATTCAATTAAAAAAAAAACAAGGCATAAAAAACAGTAAAAACAGAAAGTCTTGCAGAAATGCGTAGTAATTTATGAAAAAGAAAAAGAGTAACAGCCTTAATTCGTCAGCTTACCTATCAAAAGTTTATTACGGTCGTTTTCTGTACTATCCGGGAACTTACGAAGTCCTCTCCAACACTGCCAATACAAAAATTTTCAGAGCATTTTGCATATTCATTGAAACAAGACTTTTTCGCTGCAGTTTATCTTCATAAACGTGCCGACTCCAGAAAAATACAAAGCGTCCCTCCATGAGCGAAAGCGATTAGCGGCTTTATATATTTATACATATGTACATATGTTATGTGGTTCATTAGGGATGCCTTCTCCAAACAGTTTATTGTCTCATTATGGCTAGGAGGTGTTTTTGGGTGTCGGGTTACGATGTACAGCAGGAGGTATCATGCACCTAGCAGGATCTCCCAAGCTGAAAAGTCTGGCGTTTCAACCAGGAATCCCAGCTAAAAGTAAACCAATGCCAGCATTTACCACCGTCCTGATATCAAACTGGTCGCATCGTGGCAAATTTTCCTTTGATCCAAAAGGGAGACGACTGACTGCGGCAAAATTCCGGAACAGTGAAAATTATGGTGGGCCCAGTAAAATGAAGGCGAGCCATACGAGTAAGCAGGGAAGTACCAAAGATGACTAAATGCATATCTAACCTGCGCAACTTGGGGTAGCCTATCGATGTATTAAATTCATCCTTCTATCTTACCAGACAAGTGTGGTACTAGTTTGCGAATCTAGGAGAGATAGTGTGCTTGATGAGACCGGAAAGTGGAATCTAGCCAATAACAACGTATATATTGCTGCGCGCTCCTAGCCATTGTGTTGACGCCAGCCTGATATATATATATATATATATATATATATAAGCATATTATAATGCACAGTGGTTACAAATGCCGAGTAGCACACACGTGATGTTTGATTTGACCTCACGCCAAAGAGCTTTCGCCGATCCAATGTTCTTACATAAACACGTGTATATTTATATATATGCAGGCATATGCGCGTATATACATGCATGAATCGGTACACAATGATATGTATACATGTGTATACATGTATATGTGTTTAGTCGGTCAAGGTTTCCCCGCAAAGGAGAAACTCGTGCCGGTTTGCGCGCGGCAACCTAGCGTCGTCCCAAATGGTGGATAGGAGATTAATCGTGGAGGAAAAGTAGTCTTACCCTCCTCTGAGGCGTAGGTGGACCAAGGGCGCTGAATGCCTGTTTCCACCGCGCCAATTTGGCACGCACCTTCTGTGTTTTCAAAGACGTGTTCATGCGTTCATGCATGGGTGTTTTCTCGTCTATGCTGTGTTCTCGTTTCTCTCCCGCGAGTCAGTTCAGGCACAAGTTCGCGGTCAGGTTACAGGTTAGTATACAGGAAGAGATTGGAGTCACCTCCAATAAGTTAGATCCCGATCTACATTGGGAGAGATTGGGTAGAGCTACTCGTGAGCATACCTAGCTCACGCGGTTAGAGCTCAGCAAGGTATACGTGGTTCTCAAAATAAAATAAGCGGACCTCATTTTCCTGATACCGAAAAGGCACTGTATACGGTTGCATTGGGTACGACGAGTACGAAAGGACTGTTAAAATCTCAGAATCACCTCAGTTGCCTAAAACTCTAAAGACTATGTGACGCTCTATAGCTACAATACACGCACACTTACATCTGAGATATCGATAGGAAACTTGATCACTCAAGCAAGAAGAATATGTCACGACGTTACCGGATTAGCTGGAACGAGAATACAGTTCCTGTCCTTTCTGTTAAAAACTGAATCACGGCAGTATGGCCACCATCTATAATATTTGTAACAGCAGAAGTGAATTACTCTAAAGAATCGTATAATCAACGAAGAGCAAAAGGAAACTTGAGGAAAACAGAACATAAAAAATAGAACAAAGGAGGAGGACTTTATGAAATGGAAATGACACTCATTTTCAAAAATGGATGATAATTTATTTGAAAAAAGAAGCAAGGATCTCAATTCATCATGTCATTCCGCAGAGGTTTATCGCGACATTACTTACAAAGTTATGAAACGCACATCAACGCTGGCATTAAAGAAATCTGCTGAAGAACATTTGCTCTCTCACCGAAACAAAATTATTTTATCCTATTTTTCTCTAAACCTGTCTGCTCGTGAGGAGAAATATAGCGAATTCTCGTTATGAACGGACACGAAAAGCAATTTATTCGTTTTTCTAAAATTTTTCCTGCAATTCCCATTACTGAGACGGCGCTGAGCTTCTCTGTCTCTCTCTTCTTATGAACAAAGGATAAAGCTCTCGGCGTTGATCATTCTCTGAGGGTTGCGCCATGCATTCGACTTCATTATGTATCACTGGAGATGATTGTACGCATATCTGGCCTTTACAATGGCTTGCGGCGGCCTACCGATGTATCGAGCCAGTGCTGCTATCCTCCCAGACAAGTCTGGTGCCAATTTGCAGACCACGGAGGAGTGGAAGGCTTGGTGGGCCATGGGCACAGGGATCGATTCCACGTGTGTGTCCTATTAGCGCCTAAAACCACTGCGCCACAGGAGCCCTTATGTATATATATGTCTCCTTATATGTATATATAAATATATACGTATATTTTGGCAAAGACGAGAATGCACAGTGACAGTGATGCCGATCATCCATTTTCATCCCTTCCCAGGCTGAAAGGCTTGTCATCCCAACGGGGTAGGTATATTGGCACCACCGGCGTTGTTCTGGAAAAAATCGCTCCCTTCAAGCCAAGTGGGAACGCTCTAACTCGGCTATCTCAAGACTTCAAGAAGAATAGTCCTGATCGCATTCTACGATATTCCAGATGAAATGAATTTCCTCAAACAGCAGTTCAAGCCAGGCGCAGACGTTAGAAAACCTTCGTGGATGATGGATGCTAGAAAACAGATCGAATGTGAGAAGTGTTGCGATCCTCACAGCAGATGTAAAAGACGAGTCCAATAAAAATTTAATATTTTCTGCTTACTATAATTGTTTCAATTTTTTCAACGTCGCGTGTGGCGCAGTGGTCGGAGGAGGTACCCTGCAACACACATGGAATCGATCACCGCCCAAAGCCCACCAAGTCTTCCATACCTTCGGGGTCGGCAATTTGGTACAAAACTTGTCTAGAAGGATAGCACCACTGGCTCGACACATCGATAGACCACCGTGAGTCATTGTGAAGACCAGATATGGATTCAGTCACCTCCAAAAATACTTAATGAAGTCGAATGTATGGCGCATACCTTAGGGATTAATCAACGCCGACAGCTTTGCCCTTTTTTTACTATAATTTTTACGGCAAGGCATGATGTAAAGTACAACTCATAAAGTTAATGAGATATTCGTAAAACTTGTAATCCGCGCCAGCTCGAACCACGATTGTCCTTTCGCGGGGCTCGCGTATTACACACAGCAGCACTAAGGCCCTTGCTTTGCGCCTCTCTCAGCTAGTTTTCTACCTAGCGCTGCCATCAGCAATCACCCGTCAGCTGAATTAATCTTGGGAGCACAAATTGGCATCGAATCGTTTTGCGAATATGTTAGCATCATGGTGATAGTATATATATAAATATGTACGCATATATGTTTGTATGCGTTTCAAAATGTCATTGAATATCCTTTTGGAATAAGTTTGGTGGTTTTTGTATATACTATAAAGTTATGTAGAGCTTTCCTTTTTATGTCGATGCCGATTAGACCTCGTGATAGGTTGAAAATATAAACCGTAAAGTTCAGCAATACCTATGCATCCATGTTGAAATTTTTTGAGATTACGCGAAGAAGTCTAAGTCTGTGAAACAAATAAGCTTCGATCTCAGCCGCACTGAAGGCCCTTTTTGAAATGCTTGTGCCGTTTATTAATGACCACTCAACTCCGTGCACTTTTTGCTGATTCCAAGATTTCTCCTCATTTAACATACACGCCGAAAACCTGGTTACTAGATAAACAGGATGAAAGGGGTAGAAGGGTTTGGGACTATCGAAAGTGAACTCAAATAAACGATACTGCGAGGATTCCACGTCGTCCCATTGAGAGACGAAATTCTAAGTTCTGACCAACGTCAACGATCAAGAATCAAAGGAGTCTTCATAATGCCAAAATGTTGAAGGATGGCGTGAATCGGATATGCAATGCGTTTGAATAACAACGGCTTGTCAAGAGTTGTTAGGGACCTCAATCTCTGGATTCCATACGGATTCCAGTAGGAAGGCCATTAATCGGTGGGGCAAACTCTTCCTAGTGACGATAGAGGAAAGATATGATGTTCAACGAGTCCGTAAAGCGAGAAAGACTCACGGAGATACTCCTACCAACGACAGAGAGGAAAGTAGATTTAACCACACTGCTCGAGCAACTCCACGGTGAATTGGAAGGCAGGTTCGACGAATGATATAGATGGCTAATGAAAACCATAAATACGCGAACGGCGGAGTATTTTTTCTCAACATCTGATTTGACTCGACCCAGTCTACTCAAGCAACCCATACTCTCAACTCGACCCAGTCTACTCAAGCAACCCATACTTTCTGGGTTAGCATATTTGTACAAAGCTTTTTTGAGAAGATAAGATCACAGAGTTGATACATACCTAGGCGTCCGCAAGTAGTTGTGCACGCCAAATATGCATTCAGTCACCTCTGCAATGCCTACTGAATCCGAACGCTTGGCGTATCTCAAAAGGATTGACTCAAGCTCGGATTCATAGAGATCAACACTGAATATTGTATTATACTGTCTCCTATCTTTATTTACCAGTTGATCCATATTCAGTATTCATTCATTTTACTTGTCCCAGATGTAAATGGGGACTTTCACCTTGACTGTCGGGAAACGACTGTTGAACAATTCCACATCGACAGTAAGCGTTCTTCTAGGGTGTCAATTCGATCCGATGCTGCATCATATCCTATTTTCCTACCTGGCTTTCGAATTTTCGACGAACAGAACGGAAGAAGGCTGACATGTTCCGGTGTCACCCTTGTCCGCCGGCAATGTTATCACTAATAATTTCTCTCGCTCGCAATTCCTTTCCTTGTTTTTTTTGCTAACATTCTTCATAGTTTTTCTTTAATTTCACTGAGCATTGGCGACAAGAGAAGACAATTTAAGTAACGGTTTGCACCGACTTTTAATAGCGCTGCAGAGTTCTTCTGATCACTTCTTCATCTGGACGTTCCAGAGACGTCTACCACTAAACGAATAAGTGCAAACCGTTTGCTGACTATTAAACATACGCCGGCATTAGTAAATAATGAAGTGCATTAGACCATCATTCGCTAAAGATCTTCGTACATCACGTTTCCATGCTGACAATAAGCATCACAGACGTTAATCGTTTCAGAAAAAATGAAAATGAGACTTCTTTGTCGAACAATCTTTTTTGTTCTTTACGCAAAGAATCCACTGATTAACTCTGTTAAGAAACCTCGAGACCAAAATGTACTTACTGATATGACTAGACAGTAGATTTTATTTGAGCAGTAATCATTTGTTAGCTTAATATCCATTTTCTCGGAAACAAAATAACCAAAAAACGTTTGACATGAGTGTTTTAGTGGTGTTTACTAATAAAGACATAAACGTATCCTGAAAATAAACTATTTACAAGACACGTAGCCCTTAGAGAGTTGACGTCGATCAGTTTTTTATGAAGTTGTGGCCTTTTAGAATCAACTTAATTATGCATTGTACTAGTAAACGTATATTTGGCCTACATAATACCTTGAAGAACATATGTACTTATCAAATTAGTGCTTTGACAAGTGTGATGCCAATTCTCTGATTTCGGAAGTACCTTGATTAGTCTAAGGCTCTACATCGAACTAATGGTACCATGGCATATCCAGTTCGAGTCGGTGACAGATGATCTTTTGAAATCAAAGTGTTCTTTTATCAGGACTCGGTTGAAAGTTTTCATTCAGTCGTCCACTAAGTGCTCATGGTAGGTGTGGAAACCTGCTGGTTACGCATTGTATTACTGATCACCGGGCAGTACACCGAGTTTTTCAGCGCACAGGACACACTTCCTATCGTATCCAAGTTTTCAGATCAAATACGACGCCAAAAGAAAAAAAACAGTTGATGATTTTCGGCAAATGTGCAATAATGTTCTGACGCTATTGATGCACTGCAGAAAAGTTGAAGAAGTAAAACAGTTAGTTTTCTTTGACAATTTGTCCCACAATTCCTGGAACTCTCTTTATTCTCTTCGTCGTCTTGCCTTGTATCCACCAAGGAAAATGCATCATGAATCTACAATGGCTTAAGGCTCTAAGGCGTTCCAGCGCGTTGGATCAACGGGAGATTGACTACCTAGCTACCAAGAGCCTTTAAGAATGGCAGCTATTTGTAAGGCATACTAGCTGGCGAGAATAGTGAAGCAGACCAAGTACGAGTTTCATCGTTCGGTTCTGGGTTTTACAAGGATTGAAAAATTTTTGACAATATTTTGCTATAAGTTGTTTCACCGATGAAGACATTGGATAGTTTTTCTACTTTTGGTACCATAAACGTCAAATAGGTTAACTGAAGAATTAAGTGGTTCATGGAGTGTGACAACGTCCGCATAGATTTGTTACCTGCTGATGTGAGCGCTTTGGGAATAGGTAATAATAGAAGCAATTTCATCGTTTTCACATCCACTCTTTGTTATGCCTGTAGTTTATCCTTCAATATAAAAAGGATAAAGGATAAGGCTCTCGGCGTTTATCAATCCCTGAGGGATGCCCCACGCATTCGACTTCATTAAGCATCGTTTGGAGGTGATCGAATGCACATCCGGCCTTTTCAATGATTCGCGGTGGCCTGCAGATGTGTCGAGTAAGTGCCACTATCACCCGGGATAGGTCTGGTACCAATCTGCCGACCCCGTCGGGATGGAAGGCTTGGTGGGCTATGGGCTCGGGATCTATTCCACATGTGTCTTGCAGGACGCCTCCGACCATTGCACTACATGCGCCCTCTTTCAATATACAAACCTTTAAAAATTGGCATGCACGTTTATTGTCATCATTCTCATTTTGCACTTTTTTATACGCCCTTAAGTAATTGTCTTTTATCAAATAGCAGAAACACATAAAATTATGTGTGGGCGATTTCTTTCACCTCTTGCTCTATTAAAATACATTTGTTAGCAAACAATAACTTTTTAGGAGAAAATGAATTGAAATTTCGGCGTTAACAGAAGACAGATGGAAATTTTGGTGTTACGTGGAACGTTGGATGGAGACAGCATTCACGTGTGTACTGCACAGAACATCTAACCGCTGCGCTACATTCATGCAACTTAACTTTCAATTCACCTTTATCACCCCTTGCCCCGCTGACCGTCGAGTAACTCGAGCGAGCGCCAGTAAGCAATTCACTTCTCTTTTTCGTGAGTAGGAATAGCCCAGTGGTTCTGTTCGCTCTAGAGACTTGTTGAACAGGTCTAACTTCTTTCTAGGGTTTTCATGACTAACTCCGACCATTGGGTCGGTGGTCTTCCTCCTGTGCCCTTGACATCCTGAGAAATCCATAGAAATCACTAACGGCTCTTGTCTATCGGTTATCGTTTATTTCCACTACGTGTCCAGCACATCTTCTTTGATTTTTGATCGTTGATTTAAGTCAGAGCCTCGGATCCATTCTCTCACTTGAGTAATGCGCCATTTCCTAGCATCCTTCGGACTACGCGTACTACAACACTGAGTGTTCACCGTTCTGACCCACACATTAAGGAAACTTTTAGTTAAAATGCGAAATGACGAGTCTTCCTTTTATCCAATAATAGTGACAGCTTCTTGGTCGAGCAGCTTCGTTGGGCAATCAGAACACCGAGCATCCAGTTCCTCTACGGCCGCGGCGTAAATTTTGGCGGCCATTATAACTGTACACTTTCACACACGAGAGGACCAACGTCAAACAATGTGCTATGTAATCGCCGCCTAAGCCGAACTTTGCACAACGTTGTTCGATTGGTTTTTTTTAAACGGTCATGCATATTGATCGATATCATCATACAAGAAGAACAACCGTTTACTAAGAGAATGACACACCCATACTCACATTGCATAACTTTTACCTAAGTCTAAATATAAGAATTCGTTTTTTTTTTGCTTTCATCTCGTCAGGAAACCGTTTCCTGTCTCTCGAAAACCCATGAAAGTGTGCATGCAAAATTTCGGGCAGTTCTTTTCAATCAGTATTTTTTACGTTTCCAGTGAATAAGAACTATTCATTCGTGTTCACCTGTTTCGACACTTCACAGGTATTTTACTTTTTGTATTATTTTACGGTTCCTTAAAGTAAACATTGGAGAGATATTATAAATTCTAACGCATTTGACTCATTTCTTCGATTGCGCAGAGATTGGAGGTTTGGTTTGTGTGGTGTCCGATCGAACCACGAACTTGCGTGTGTTGAACGGCTTCACAACCGCTATGTCATCGTGCTCGCACGCGTATAGGCAAATAGATAGACGTTCGCGCACATATACAATGCAAAATGATTATGGTTTTCTACTTGCATAAATTGCGTGAAGTTGGAGCCAAGTTTCAAAAAAATTTGCCATGTTGTGTTAGCTACAACGTGGAAATATTTCGCGTAAACTCTATTTAGCTATTAATAGCTGAGATCAATCCCGTTGACGGGTGATTGACCATGGCACTGGCAAAAAGAAAGCTAGGTGAGAGAAACGCAGATCAAGAGACTACGTGGCGCACTGTGTAATGTGCAAGCTCTAGGAAAGAGATATCGTGGTTCGATCTGGCTCTGGGTTGAAGCTTTGCAAATAACTCTGTGTCGTTGTTTTCGCATAACGCCCTGCCGTGAAAATCCTAGTAGGCAGTAAATAGAAAAGTAAACATATTAAATAATAATTGCTGTTTATGTAAGCCTCTTTTTTTCTCCCACCAAGCATCAGTCAATATAAATGGGCATTTTTTACGAAGTTTTGCAGTCAATCTTTATTTGTTTTTTTTTTCTCAGACGGATTTTTTTCTCCAAGATACAATTGGTATTCCTCTCTTCTGAAGGTCACCTATCGTATTCCTCTGTATTATTTTAACGATTTTTTTCTTCGTTTCTTTTTGTTTTAATCATTCTCTCAAATGGGTTCTGATCGTTGTACTTCATGCCTTTGTATCTTTTTCGTTGTCGAAATTTCATTGACTAATCAGAAAACGGTAAAAGAAAGGTAAGAAAAGTTATGACTGAAACAATTGTTACTCATTTCGTTTGCTCACTTTTCTTTTAGTACTTTAGATTAAGATTAATCTTAGACTTTAGGTTTAGAATAATCTTTGATATCGTGTTTAATGAAAATCATAGGATGATCCATTGTCCTTAATTTTAAATATTATCGACAAAGAATAGACTATAAATCGTACAGCTTTGCTTTGTCCCATCCATTCGACTTCATCAAACATCGTTAGAAGAAATGACTGAATGCATATTTAGCCTAACAATGACTTATTTTGGCCACACAGGTATTCAATCAGTTTTTTCTCTCAGACATGATTCGTTAGCACAGGACGCGGAATCAAACCAGCGACTGATTCTGTTTGTATCGCAGGATCCTCTAATCACTGTAGCACACCAAATATTGCCAATGGTATTCCCAACATATAAAATGCACAGTAGCATTCTCCTAATAAAATGAAGAATAAACAGTTATTCTTTTCTTCTTATTATTTTTATTTCTCTTTTCTTTCTTTTCTTTTCTCCTTCTTTGGCTCCTTCTCCATTTCTATTTCTTCTCACTTCATTTTTCCACCTTTCTCTCTTTTATCTCTCCCTCTTCTTCTCCTTTCTCTTCTCTCTTTCCCACTCTCCTTCTTTTAAACTACGTTGTTCTTCCTTTTCTCGTTTTTTGTTCTCTCTCTTTCCTGTTCTGTCACTTGTTCTCAACCCGCTTCACTCTACCCACCTCGCTATCAACCTCTGTCTTTCTTTTCCTCTCATTCTCCTAGCTTTCTCACTACTTATTGCTTATTTCTTTCCCTTTTTTGTTTCTCTACTTTTTCTCCCTTCCGTCTGTTTTAAATGAACTCCGTTAATTTACGACAATAAACTGGACGTTAGCTACCGTTAGTCGCTAACAACGCGACTATGAACGGATCCTTCTTCACTCAATACAACAAATGGTAGTAAAACCGACAATCGTAGTCAGCCAATAGCCAGCAGTTTGCTATGTGACAAAAAGTGACGAAGTATTGAAGTAAAAAATGGCTTTTTAAATATCTACGTTCATTTTTTTATGCGCAGACATCATCTTTCGTTTGTACTATTGAAGGACGACCATCTTAACACAGAAAAAACATGAAAAGGTGGTCCCATTTTTGTTTTTGTAAAAAAAGATATGCAGAGTTTAATCGTCTCAACCACAAAACAACTTAACAATCTAGCGCACCATACTGGTTTAGAGCTTTAGTCCCATTCCTTTTTAATTTTTTTGCTGTATTATGTAATGATTCTGCCAACGGTTTACCGCCTTATCGAGGCTGGGAGTTGTTCCTGGGTGTCGGACTGCGATGTACAGTGGGGATTCATCCCCTGGCAAAGTCTCCCATGCTGAAAAAGAGTCTGGCGTTTTCATCAGAAAGCCTAGTTAGGAGGAAACCAATACCAGGACCGTTTACCGTTTTGGTATCAAAGTTGCATGATGGTAAATCTCACTCTAATCCACAATGGATGCGACTGCCTGTGGTGATGGAGACCTGGGGCAGACTTTGGTCAGGCTGATCTCGAGATTCCAAGGCACCACAATGTCTTAGCCAGCAAATCTCCGAAAAATAGAGATTATGCTGGAAGCCGTACAACTAGTGAGGACGGGCTATTCAAGTATCAAGTGTCAAGTACTGTAATGTCACTTGATAAATAAACGACAACTTGCTTCATTCGAATAATTTAATAACACAATACTCTTGTAAGGTAGTGTGTTAATTGGCAAAAAATAACGAAAAATAGATTTTCTTTTTTTTCCTTCACTACCGCCTAACGATGACGTCTGTGATACATTTTCCGCTCTTGTTTCTCCTTTTATTCTCGCTCAAGCATTCGTTCACTTGTTCTGTGATTGTCCAGTATACGAAGATGTATGCATATGCGGTTCGAAATGGTTTTGTTTTCTTATCAGCAGTACTTCAATTGTAGTAATGCCGTCTTTGTTCGTATCACTTAGCGTTTCTCTATGCATTCGCGACCGCATGAATCGTATACATTTCCTTACTTATTTACTTTATTTTATGCGACCCGTCCTCATATCTACTATGCAGATCCCAGCTCTCACATTCGATTCGTTTCCTCGCACCCATTATCCACCAAGGTCTACCAATTTTTACGTGTGTCTTCGGCTACTGCTTGAGGATTATCATTTCATCTTGGTTGTCGTAGAGTGCTGGTCCAGTCGTTTCTCACTCCCGAGATAGCCGGCTTGGAGTGTTCCCAATTGCAGTACAGAAAGTAAATTCTTCCCGGACCAGTCTAGCGCCAATTTACTTACCTTGATGATGATACATGGTTGTGAGGCTTGGTAAGCCCGGAGTGGGATTGAGTCACTGCTCTGTTGGTGATGATCGGCATCACTACCACTCTGCTCTCCGCCCCTTATACGATTCATAGGATCCAACATAATCATCAAAAGAGTGAAATTCAAACCAATATATTCTAACTAACAGCAAACGTGTTAAATCGAATTGGAAACCGGTACAATATTCAAACCTTCACTTATAATGACTAAGTTTTGTTGTTTTCAAAATGCGATCTTGACTGTCTGGAGTCGACAAAAAGTATTTTTTGTCCCAATTTGCGATAAAACCTTTGATTTCGGATACGAATGCAATCGAACGAGAGTACATCTTCCCAAAAACCTGATGGTACTCGCCACTTTATCGCACGACTGCGAGATTCCGTTAACAACTTCAAAATCCTAAATTTTTCCACTTTTTTTGTTTAATTTTTTTTGTAAGAATCTTAAGTTCTTAAGTGTTTAAATACTGTAATAATAGAACAGTTCTCGTTAGTTGTCGAGAAACGAGTACTGTTTATTCCGAATGTGTTAGAAAGTAAAATGAAAAAATGAAGATTGGATGACCACAGTTGTGAAAAAGTTGCTTGTTAACTAAGGAAAATAAGGAAGGGAATGGCCATTCATCTACTTACCGGCCAGCGCATGAGGTCGTCACTGTTTGTCCTGCATGAACTCGCCCAATTCATTCTCTAGAAGTGACTAAATTGAACGAGTTGCTTTGATTTTCTGTTGTAGAAAAAAGCAGCAGAGCAGAGTTTAATTTTAAAAAAATAGAACAGCTTTTATTACGAACTGGTTTTCCTTCCTAAAAACTATGTGAAATAAATCGCTAGCAGTTTAGTCTTTTTTATGTATTTTCAGCGACAGTTGTTATTTTTACATTTTCACGAAGGACCTAACAATTTAACATTAACAGTTTAACAATAATCAGAGGACTTTACCACTACCGCTTTGCTATGGAATCCTTGGTAAAATCGATGGTTCACCTTTTGTTAACCAAGTGATTCGAATTTTCATCGAAAAAGAAATCATACTGGAAAAGAAAAATGAATGCATTCCAAGAAAGCTACCACTCTGTCTACTTTTGCTATGGAGAAGCTAACACAACCTAACAACCGGTATCAACCTTCATTCTGTTAACGTTTCTTCGTTCGACTTCGTCTTCTTCGGAAGAGCAATGGTTCCAGTCGACTGCCCACAGTCATTCGTTCTCGTGAGAGAATTACATCAAACCGAATCGTCTGTAGTAGGACACCGCTCGAATGAGGTTTCCTCACTAACCGGGACCTTTTTGTACAGGATGGTTGTTGATTAGCTGATTGCCCTCCGATAACAATTCGCCTTGATAGAGCGTATGTGGACATTCGTCTCGAATCAATCTGGCTCTGAAGAAGGCGAAAGCGCCTAAACTTTAGCCGATTAGAATTTCCTACTAGCGTCATGTTAGCTTCTTAATGAGATGAATAACGAATATTTACACCGAGTTCAAATGAAAGTCGGTCTGCAATAGTACTCCAAGTAGTTGAAATCGTTCACCTTAGGTGCTACGAAACGACAAACTTTTGAGCATTCGATATCGATCAATTCCTTTAGAGATGCTCCGTTCGACGAGGGCGGCCGTTTCTTTCAACTTTTCTGATGATAACTGATCACACGATCACCCTATGCAGTGACTTTCGGTGACCTGTCAGTGTAGCAAGCTAGTGTAGAAAAACACCTAAAAACACATTTACTATCCTCTCATTAAGTCTAAGAACAAATTGCTGCACGCGGAGGGAGGACGAAGACTTGATTTGTTTGGGCGCGAGATCCAACCAAATGTCACCAGTAGCTAGAGATGTCATGCAATAATACACCGGTACCGCTCGTTAGATTCGTTTCTCGTAATGATCAAACTAAACACTCGTCCATCCTGGATTAGTTTGGCACTAGTGTAGTGCCTTAGAAGAGAAAAAGCACTGAAATGGTCCATCGGTAGAACCCTCGAATCATTGGATCCATTTGCTTATATCTCTTTCTAAAATCTGGGCAGGATCAAATGAATGACGACTCTATAGGAGATAGCCGAAAGCCGAAAGCTTTATCGTTTACTCTTTTTTGAGGACCGCACAAAAGCAATCGTTCATGCGTTTTATGTTGTTGGTTCAAGCATTACTTTAACCTTTTTATTCAGTTAGCTAGTTAAAGATTTAAGCGACGTCTTCATTGACAAAAATTTTTGCTGGACTATTAGGCAGAATTCACAACCATAATGTTGATGAGATATTTGAAAAACTTAGGCCCCAGTTCAGATTTTAGCCCGCGATTATCGTTTCGGGTGCTCACGTGTTATCCAAGTAAAACTAGGGTAAAAACTATTAGAGTAAAAAAACTAGCTGAGAGAAAAGGAATGCAAACCTCGGTGGTGTAGTGGGTAACACCTGAGCCCCTGAGAAGGGTAATCGAATGTTTCAGTCTGTCCTGGGGTCCATGCTTTTCAAATGTCTGAGCATCATTGTAATTTTAATTCACATAATACGCTCCGCTGTAAAAAATAATAGGCAATAAATAAAAAACTAAACATTACTAAGTAAGAGTTTTTATTTTGACTCTTAGCCTAATAAAACGCATTCGATCATAGTGTTGTTAATGAATGTCTGTTCTACAACAGAAATGACCGGCGACGAAAACGATAGTACGTACGTTCGTATAGAATGTTTCCGATATTGTCTATGATTTATGATCGTTCGAGGATGGTTGGCAAATCGAAGCCATGAAAGCTGGTTTTCGTTTGTCTCTGAAGAAAGAGAAAATGTAGACAGTGCGATGAAAAGGCATGATAAACGCCACGGCCGATGAAGTTATTCAGAGACAGTACTGTTGAGATCTAGGAACGAATGAATACATGATGATCTTCTACTGTGAAGAAATTGCCTATCGGGAGCGGTTGCGGCCAAATGTTAGCTTGCGGTTTTGAAATCCTGCAAGTACTGCAGTGTGTTTACCCAGAAAAGTTCAAGAGATGAAATTAAGTCGTAATTTTTTTCATCAGCCATAAAGAACAAATGACAATTTCTCTGAAGTTGATCACTTTCATTTGGCTGGGCCGATGCATTCGTGTTTGACTGACTGGGTGGAGGAGTGGATGGAAGCCGTCTAACCAACCAGTTTACAACGAGTTCTCCTTCTCATTTAATTATATTTTCCGTCTATTCACTTTTTTTGGAACTTTAAAGGAGACGAGTCAACTGCGTACTGCAATCGTATTAATAACAGTAGCGTTTGCTTGGACTGCACTACATTCTGTTTCTGGACACCTCAGTACAAAAACTGTAAAACGCACTTGAAATATCGGCGAACTTAACGTGTTTCCTAACGAAGTCGCTAGAACAAAGAATTTCAGCTTTAGATGAACATGTCTCAATTAGAAGTAAAGTTTATTGGTTTAAATAAATATTATTTCAGCCTACCAATTTTTGTGAACAACACAGAAGTGTTTGATTAAGAAAGCTCATGAACCGTTCAATTTTCGCCGTCGTCGTTGTCGATACTCAAGGATCACAAGCAGTGACGTAACCAAACGAGTGCGATTTCGTCGAAGCACACAATCATGTCCCTCAAAGTGGCGAAGTCACTTGCGTTGGGTTATAAGGTCGTGTGAGTTCTTTAAAAAATGCCTGTGACTAAATAATGTAAGAAGAATAATGTTGATTAATCGATTACCAGAAAATAAATTTTGGATCAAAAAAGCTGTCTATAACATCTACCGTTTATAGTTTTCATTCTCTCATTGCCAAATCCACACTATAGACATTTATGGGTGTCAAAAACTTGTTACATTAAAAGGAACTAGATCGCACATAACTTTTGGCACTGAAAATACTTAGACATTTGCCGGAATAGTTCTTTGCGAAAGGCATAAATCCCAGTATTGAGGTGAATATAGTTGTACAAAGCGAAAGGAAACTTTACCACCATCAGTGGTTTGTTGTAGTTTGGATTTCTCAATTCCCCTGTTGTTCCAATTCATGTGGATATTCGGTTGGTTGGATCACAGGTCCTGTGCCAACCAATCGCTACACCTTCGTGGCCTGAAAATTTAGTACACTGTTGTATAGGAAGATAGAAACACCGGTTTGACGCATTTATAAGCTTCCGCAAGCGAATGGCGGATAGACACTCACTGAATTATCTCTGCGATCCTATGACGAGAGTACTATACATATCGCATCCCTAACGGTTTGTTCGATAACCAACGCTTTACGCTTTTACTCGTTCCCTGGAAATTCGAATTCTCCGGGCCATCCACTTTCTGGATGTTCAAGCTCTTTGTGATTCTCACGACAACATTGACCACAACGTCAACCGAACCAAATCCACGGCGAAATCCATTCAGGATATCGTAATCGTTTACAAATCACAAACCACTACATGATCCTGCCCTTTTCTAAATTCTAATCAAATGCTCTTCTCGGGTTTCACTTTACCCATAATAGTTATTTCTTCATAAATCTTCAAAAACGACTGATTCCACAGGAAATTTTGTCTGAACTAACTAATGAACAACAAGAAACTATGAAATTTATAGAAGAGAACATAAAACAACTATGCATTAAAAACGACTTAAAATTACCTTATTTGCTAAAAATTTCAACGAACCCTATTGACGACGCTTCTAATTATTTCCTATATTTCATAGTTGAAGATGAAAGTGTGAATTAATGAGCCCTGTTTTATGAAAGCGATAAAGGAAACAGCGACATGAAGCAGTATTACAACTACGCAGTTCCATTTTCTTTGTCCTCCATATCATTGAAAATATCCAGAGCTAGAACCTGTCCTAGTGTTTTTGCCTCTCTAATCTTTTTTTTCTCGTCAACAATGATCACAGGAATTGGATGATTCGACGATGTCTGACGACTTTCCCTGCTCATGTCGATGATGTCGGCGATTGAGATCGCTCGCTTTCGCTAGGGGATGTTGTTGAGCGTCGTTGATGACGAGGGCTCTATGTTGCCAATGACGTATGAAAGCGGATGGAGGAGAATGGGATATTAGTTGGGTGTTCGAGTCTGAAAAACTGGTATAGTTCGAAGAAGACTCGTTGTGTAGTGGTGGTGTTGGTGGTGAAAGTGACTTGTTAGGGGGTGGTGGAAGAGAATTGAAGGGCATAGATGGGGAAGTGGAGAAGTAGAGCTTTCACCATCACGAAAACATTCAACAAACAGACACACATACCCACACACACACACACACACACACATACACACACAGACTCACATCACAACCGAACACATCCTATTCGTTTCAACACTCTTACTCACTTGTTCATTCATCCATTCATTCATTCATCCATCCATCATCGTTTGTGAATACATCCACGGTATGTTTATTTCACATAAGAATTCTGTCAAGCAGTTTTTTTCCTTTACTATCTTTTCTTCTAAATGAAAAACTCATTCATTTCGTTTCATTTAGTTCCTTAGCCGAATATCGTACTCTTTTCCACATTCATCTTGTTATTGAATTCAAAAGAAGTACTTCACAATGCCATTTGAATTCCATCCTTATTTATTATTACTGTAAATACAGTAGTGCTGTTATAAGGCGTTCCCTAATCTGATAACGACCACTAATGAGGAAAAGAAACAAGTTGAACATCAGATTATAAGCAAAAATTGTGATTCTTCCTGCTGTTTTACAAACAGAGTCCGTTTAAGACATGCAAATTTTGGAGACTTCCGTGGAAAAAAAATGAAAACAAAAGAAGAAAACATGTTTAGCGAGAAAAGAAGCTGGCAGCAAATCATCAAGTTCACCTTTTAAACACTTCTTTTTGCTTTCTGACGCCAAATGTAGCCGTAAAACTTAGAAATAGCGATTTTTTTGTTTGCATTGAGTTACCAGATGGAATCGCAGTACAGTTTTTGCCCAAAAGAAGACAGAGCAAGCGCATCTTCTTTCACGTTTTTGACATTTGTTTACTTAAAGCCATCGCATAGATTTCGGATTTATGAACAATTACTGTGGAAACTGAATTATAACAGGTTTCTTGTAGCGAGTTCTAACGGATCTAAGTGAACTCTGTGTCAATCCTGGAAGAATTTTTAATAATGTTTCACCAATAAACAGTTTAACGTAAGCTCTATGTCATTTTCGTACATATAATTATTTACGCTTGAAGTGCCACTGTAAAAAGTTAATCAGCTAGAACTGATTTCTTCCACTCTATTTATCCATATATGATCCTCCCATATAAAGAAGTTCTACCCATCTAAGGGTAAGAGGTTAAGGGATTTTGTAGTTTGTGTTTGGTTGAAGGTTACGTTTTATCTATCTTTCGTGTTTTTATTATAAAGTATATTTATATATAATTTTGCGCATATATGTACATATGTGCAGTATCCCTGTGCGTCTATATATATATATATATATATATATATATATATATATATATATAAAATATATATGTATATAAATGTATATGACTAATTTTGTGAATTTATGAGTCGCATAGCTTGATGTCGACTTCGAAATAATTTCTCGCTGGATATTATCTACAGTATTTGAAGGCATTTTGAATCTCTGATCAAATATTAGCTACTTACCTATTCAATTGAACACTTTCATAATACGAAACGGTAGTGCTCCTTACATTACCTGAAGCTATAGTTGTTTCCATCCTAACGAAAAATATTAACGACAAAAGAAACAACGGATGTTTTCAAAGCCACTTACCAAGTGACTGAGATTTAGGACTTCCGCTTCTTCGAGCCGTTAGTAGATAAAGAGTATGAAAGCCGTCGAATCACTAAAGGGTGAAGGATGAAAGTGTTTAGCGTTGATCAATCCCTTAGCAATGCGTTGTGCATTCGACTCCATTCGTGACATTGTGGAGGTGATTAAATGTATGATTGACTATACAGCGGTTTGCAAAAGTCTACTGCTGCATGAGTAGCTTATCCACCCAAACAAGTCTTGTGCCAATCCAGCAGAGATTGAGGACCTGATTTTTCCCACAGTGCAGGATCGAACTAACCAATCGCTTGTGAATTGCATGACATTACTAACCACTACTCTACACGGGTGAAATATGGTATTCTAAGGCGTTATGAATGTTGTATTAACCTGTTATCAACATAGTAATTTTTATTTATTAATACCGAGGTTAAGCAAAAGCCTATCAAGACATCTATTACGTAATTATTCATTAACGAAAGCAACTAGTTTGCTGTAAGATTCATGCTACTAGACGTCTTCCACTAAGTTTTTACTTGCTCCAACGTCATTCGTAGCGCGATTTGACATTGCCTAAACTCTTTTCTTTTTTTTTTTAAAATATGCTTTTGCTGGGCGTATTCTTAGTGAAGAAGAAATAAAAATCCTTTGTCAAAGAATAGGGTAAATCCAGGTTCCAGTCAATTCATTGATTTCCGTCGTTCCTGTTCAGCCCCAATCAATATTCTTTTTATAATCTTTTTGTATCATTCTTTGCACTAGTTAATCTAATTTTTTAAACACTTTTAAGGAATCTTTTTAAATAATTTGGGAATGTATGCTTAGCAATATCTAGACTTATTTTGAGGATATAAATTACATTTTTAGGTTTGAGATGCTGCTAAAACTTTAATATTTTAACGATATAAAGAGAGATACTTAATGAAATGTCTCGCATGACATAATCAGAATTTCCAATATAAAATAAAGTAATTCCATATAAGAAAATTTGTTTTCAGCGTTTTTTCTACTGCACTTTTCCAAGTCTTCCTTTTTCCTATGCTTTTTTTTCTCGTCATACAGATCTTACTAACTGTTTAGCATCACATTTTAAAGGACTCAGTTCTTATTAGTTCACTTGAAATTCATTCTTAGACCTTTTCTTGGCGAAAACACTTTTTTTCAGTGCTCAGTCCATACAAGTAGTCCGTTAAGCTTTAACTTTCGCGTCTAAGCTTAGCGTACGCTCATTTGGTCATCACCATTACTCTTCACCTCTTCTTTCCCAGTCGTTCAGGGTGCGAAACTCTTTCTTACCATCGCTGCTCTTTATCACCTTCTTATTTCTTCCCTGCCATAGATTTAATAGTATGATGTTAATAGCTAGCACAAGGATCTCGCGACTTTTCCTATATTCATTCCCTTTTTCTTGTTTTTTTTATACAAAATGATTTTCTGTTTTGCTCTCTTTTCTTTCAACTGGTCTACTTATTTATATAGTTAAATAATTTACTCAGCAGTTCAATTAGATTTTTTTCGATTTGAAGCAGGCTCAGAATTTGGTCCCGTATTTTTTCTCTCCTTCCTAGTTCAAACAAGAAAAGGAGTGGTTGTTTCGGATGTGAACGATTTCCAGTTACAACTGATAAATGATTGTCGAAAGTTTCAAAATCACATTCGGCTTCTTTGAAGCAATACAAAAATCATTCAAAAAGAATATTTACACTCTACGAAATTGGAAACTCAATATGTTTCAAATCTAAGTGGCAACTCCATATGCAGCCGAATGGTTAGAACTGCCTTGGAGTGCAGACATTATCGTTGGTCCTACCCCACCGCACTTCAATGTCTATGAACAGTGCTTGAGAGAATTGCCTCTTGAGGACAACGGACGTTTTTCACCCTTAGAAACGTTTTTGGCGATTTCACTATATTGCTGGTTACAAAAGCTTCGGTTTTTCTAACATATTTCTTCTCGTCTAGAAAATGTTTCTAGTAAAATTATCTGTTTCTTTTAAGCTCACACTATTCCTGAATGGAAAAACTTTGCCCTCATTTTTTAGCTTTGTTCCCAAAGCTATTAATTTCCATTGCTTTGAAAACTTTTAGCACTTTATTTTCTACAAATTTGTTACACCTCGAAACTTGGTAATTAGACAACCATAAGAACCGCACTGGTGAGAGACGTCGTGAAATATGTACATGACAGCTGGTGCGACCACTTCTACAGCAAACCAACCTTCTTTTCCAACCGAGATCAAAAAATTTTCTAGTAGACTTGTCTGCAGAAATTGTTTCCAATCCACGAAGCCTTGCAAAGCCTGTGGTGAAGACTTGAGGACGCCATTCGACGGCTGTCCTAGGATTCTTGTGTTATTCAGTGCTATCAGCCAGCATTCAGCGATATTCATGAATACAAAGTGGTGCAGTCTGTAGCAGTCAAGCCAACAGGTACTTTCATAGAAAACAGGACACAAAGTAACGAGATGAGCGAAAAAAGAAATGCTGGAATTCGCAAAATATGTAAACTTAGGTTAACAAAGTAAATAAACAATAAACAAAAAAGTAAACGAGCAAATTAAACGATCATTCTATTGCATGCAAGTTATTATTCGCTGTGAATTTTATCAAGTTGTCTCTTCCATACTTAGGTAATCAGTCCTCAGATGAAGTTCTGTTTCGAAAACCTCTTATATTGGAATCGTCATTTAATAATCACCTTGAATGGAGGTGATAGGATTTGAGTGTAGATTCAGTTTCATCGTAACAAATTGTTGTCTTCTTTTCTCATTGATGTTTCGAAACTCTGAGAATCCCTAGATAGCCGTTTTGAGGCGTTCCCACGTTTTCACTGCAGGCCATCCCTAGCCTAACGATCAGAAAGTGGTTTGTTGCTTTGCAAGGCGGGTTCTTCCGGGGCAGAAACCATTTCTTAGGTCGCGACGAATACTACAATTAGTCAACGAGCTGCTCGCCGATGATGTAACATGCACTATTATCGAACTTTTGTACAGAATTTACCGTTCAGGATTGCTGAAAGGGTCTTCGCGGACGTTTAGTAGAGTACAGGTAGATGATAGAACAACTGGTAACTTACAAAAAGCAAATAAGGTGAATAGAATCCATAATGAAATATTTCGTATCATAACTTAGGCAGTTTCTCAGCAGCAATTCTTGAAAGATATACGTACTATGGTGTCACAATGTAAAATGTCTTTCCACTTTGTCGATTCAAAAATTTCTCATTACGTCTCTTCGATCCGAAAATAATCCGGAAAAGCAAACTACAAGCTTTCAGATAATGTTTAAATATGAAATGAAACCACAAGCATGCTCAATGTAACCGAGCAGAAAAAACATTTTTTTTAGAAATTGACTTTTCGCACTCACTAAATCGTTCCTTATAGATTCATATTAACATAATGTTAAGCGATAAAGAGTTTGACCAAGAACTGATGCCGTGCGTTCGAGTCAATTCGTACCACTGCAAAAGTAACTGAATTCGCATCAGGTCCGTAAAAAGAGTTTGTTGGCCTACCAGTGTTTTAGTGTTTTTATGCTCCCAAACAAGTCTTGCAGCAATTTGTCGACTTCTGCGACATGGCGGGCTCGATTTTCTCCGAACGCCGGATCGAGCTAACCACCACCCTGTATGTGGAAACCTGCAACCACTACGCTATATGCATCCTCTTCAAGTTACGAATATATTAAAAAATCTCTACGAATTACTTAATTAAAACTAAAAAATAACTAAAAAGGACTACTTGACATTTTGCATTCATAGTCTGAAAAGTCTTTATACAGCCTTCAAGATTTTCCATACAGAAAAATTGCTGTAATAATTAGCTAAGCGAATCATATCACAAAATAACACAATATTTTTTGCTCCTTTTATGCGTTAATTTTTGTATGATTTCCTCTTTCTTTTATTTTAATTCAGATATAAGATGCTTCAAGGTTAGAGCTCATATAACTCTATACTATCTACAGACCAACGTAGAACTGATATAGAGTTTCAATGATGCTGAGATATTTGCAAAACTCTGAACAGCAGGTGTATACGGTGGGAACGAACGCTCTATCACCCTTTCTGGTGAGTACTAGCCGAAAGACAGGCGAAACGAAGTACCCACATGGTGTGGTGGTGAACGCGTTACTCCCCGGAAAGAATAGTAGCGCGTTCGTTCCCCACCGCAGACACCCGCGGTCCGGAGTTTTGCAAACATCTCAGCGTTATAGAAGTTATATTTTGCAGTATACCCTACCACTAAAAAAAGTGAGCAGTAAATAAAACGGTTAAGATTGGATTGTTATGTTGTGTTGTTATAGAATTTTTTCAAGCTGTTAAAAAAGTTTCAGCGGAAGAAAAAGAAACTCTGGAACAATCATCCACTAATCTATAATCTTAACGCCAAGTGCATAAAAGCTGGTCTTTCTATATTCAAAAGATAACACAGAGTGGTTTTATGGGCAGTAGGAAATTTTTGTTTAGAAACCATTCTTATTGCAAAACTGAAATACAATCGGATGTGGACAAGTTGCCCGTTAACAACAAAGTCCCAACACCATGGCATTGCATGATAATTTAGTAACTGAATCGCTTGATTGTTATTTTTCAACACGACCCTCTCTTTTTCAGAACAGAAAAAGTTGGAAATATGACCTATTAAAAAGCTTATAATTACTTTAATATAAAATTTATCCAATCAATTACTATGGAGTGGCTTCGACGGCTTTTTCTATGTAATGTTTGTAGTAATTTCATAGGAAGCAATACAAAAAGTCACTACCTGCACTAACATTTCATCGCAAGCTCTCGTGAACTCCTAGTAGCTAGAAGTTCGCTCTGAATACCCACACTCAAAAATTCCGAAGTATTTGAATAAATATTATTTTGCTTTTTTAAAAAATTACCTGTTATCGCACCAACCGTTCGGGTTAAACTATTTCGTAGATGTGGTTCGTTTTCTTTCCGATCATTATCCACGAAGGTCTTCGAATATTTGGCGTATTGTTTCAGCTGCTGCTTGATGATGGTGATTTTGCCTTGTCTATGAACGTTATAGAGTGCTGGTGGAGTCCATCCTCTTTGCAGTCATCGAGATAGCTTGGCTAAGGTGTCCAACCCACCTGGATTGGAGACAGTGGAGAGGAGAGAGTCAAACTAGCGCCTTGCTTTCTGATCGATGGTATCACTAACCACATCATTGACCCTTCCTGGCGGTTATTCTAATAACTGGCTTCTCATTTCTTCCTTATTTTAAGACTACGAACTCTTTCTTATACTATCAAATTAGTACAGTGCCCTTGTTAGAAGAGCACTGCAACACACGCACATACATGGTCTTCGGTTCGATACCCTACCCCAGACTTACGAAGCACTCCATTCCCACAGGGTTCAGAATTTCCTAAAAGGATAAAAATATTACCTTTATGCGCCACGATACAGTGAGAAGGCACCCGTATTTTACTGTTTCTTTCAAGTATGTATTCAGTCTCCTCTACAATGTTTCGAATGGAGCCGAATGCATGACGCATCTCTAAAGGAATGATCAAAGCACAACGTTTTATTTTTTGTCGTTTTCGTTCAAGTAGAAAGGATTCTAAGCAAATCAAAGAGCTGTGATGATAATCTTTGAGTTTTCTGGCTAACCTTCTGAACAGAAGAGTTAAAATTTATCGGTATTCTAGGAAAGTTAGAATTTGCTCACGATTACACTTCCAACGAAACCACCACTTAAGACGACTCATTCTTTTGTGGATCCGTTTAATTGACATTTTGTTGTAAACGCTATATAGCAAAACTGGTATAACAAAACTTGCTGTCAATGAAATTTTCATTGGTTGAGCAAAATGACATATGATGAACGAGACCTTTCAGGCGTTCACACTCTGAGAAATTCTTCACATTGTGATTTCGTCTTGAAATACGAGTTCGAGGACGGTCTTTGCAACACGTTGCTGCTTTTAGTGCGATTCTAAAGTTTCCATACCTTACCAAGTTTTAGATTTTTGATCAATGTTTTCATCCAGATTAGTTTCTTATTAAATTTCAACAGTGGCTGCTAATACGCTTCATATGCTCCTGCCGTATACGAAATGATAATCGGATTCCTTAGCTCACAGTCATCAATGAGTGTTTTTGCACGCAGAATCATTCAAATACCAGAGTAACTCTTGCTGACGAACAAACCATCTTCCAGTTTTTCTCTAAAGCGTTCGAATAGTAGTAAACCATAATGATTTGGCTTTTTCGTTCTTTATCAGAATGTTCGCAGCGAGTATCAGACGGTAGAAACCTCATTTGAGTTATGAGGTATGTAATTGTTCGTGACAACCTCGGTTCGAAAACGGTTCAACGAAATTTTGTTTAGAACACCGAGTTGATAGTTGCTCTTCTTGGTGATCAGAAATCTACTGAAGTCTATGGTATCATATGAATACTGTTGTTTCAGTATTCTCTATAAGCAGCAACGAGGAATAAAGAAAATACTTAGCAAACGAACTCGTGAACCCGTTTTTTCCACGTTTAAATTGCGCCGAATCGGTGAACTCAGTGAGCGTGACGTATTCATAATGGTGCAATGAGTCAGTGTAACCTAAATTTAGCGCTTAATTGTGCAACTGTGAAACCTTAAAGTTTCCTGTTCAAATAAGTTCGTTGAAGACTACTTAGGCAACTCAGCACGTCCTCCTCCCGTGCATATTTCCTCCTTTATCTTTTATAGCTGCTCAGCCAACTTTTTTTTTGCCGATACAAATGAGCTTCCAGCATAATAAAATTCTATTTTAACCTATTCAATGCTTAAAGGCCCTTCATTTGAAACTACGACAAATCGCACAACAATGTAGACTCCGAAGATTACCTCGGTGTCAATCACAGACGAGTTTCATCGGCTCTTGCCATGTCCCTTATATCCAAGTTCATAAAAATTTCTACTTGTAAGGAAAACTCTCTATCCCTACTTTCCTAATACTACGTTTTATGCTTCATGCTTACATTTATGCGAGCAGAAAACAAGGTTTAAGGTTGGGAAAACCGCTTAAACTAAAATCAAAGGAGGTCGAACGTGTGACCTGTACTGTTGTTACATCTTTCACATAATCCTTCAGCATTCAATTAAAGTTTCGTTTTAAAAAACCTGTTCAAGTTATGAGAATATTTCAATGAGGGCGATCAGAAGTCTATTATATCCGTTGTACATTATCTACTTCAATCTTCTCGTTTGGAGATTGACGATTTTCTTTTTCTTCTTGCGATACGGTAATATGCTGGTAGTTTAACGAATAAGAGATAACAATTTTAAAAGAGGTTTGGCTAAATACAGGCGTGCTCTGATCATCGGTAAGTGCTACGGCTGCTCGTCTCCTTTGGTGTCTGATCACTCGCTCTAAGTTCTACGTTCTCAACTAAGATGTGCAAACATTACGTTTTCTAACGCTGTTTTGTGTTGCTTACAATATTCTCGATTTAAGTTTATACGCCTTTGTCTGTGCGTTTGTAGCACATTGTTGGAGGTACTATACGGCGCAAGTGGTCATAGGTTCAACTCCTTCTCCCGGGTAAGCCAAGCCCTCTATCGCTCTGGTGTCGGAAAATTGGTGTCGGACTTGTCGAAGATAATAAGAACATACTTTGTACAGAATTACGTCGCCGCAAGGTGTTATATAGATTACGATTGCGCTCAGTGATCTATAAGATGCTTAATGGAGTCGATTAGGTGGCGCGTCCAAAAAGATTGATCAACTTTGGACCCTATATTGTCACTGTCAAGTTCTTGTCGTTCATGCGTATCTCAATCATCGGTCCTCACAATCTTCATCTCTGTTGTCGTGATCTTCACCACCATCCCGTTGTTTGCAATCACATTATTAGGACAATAGCTCAAAAACGCCATAGAATTACGAAATACACCACGGGACATAGCGTGGAACCGTTGGAAGTTCGTCATGTTTACCAGATTGAATAGTAAATAAACATGAAGTCGAAATCACCTGACAAATAACTTCACCGATAACTATATTTTACTTTCAACAACCCTCACCCTACTACCTCCACGCCTCTCCTTCAGCTTCCTCATAGTATATACACTAAGACCTTACAGAAACAAGGCCTTTGGCACACCGTTATAATCCTTTTTCATATCATGCTTCATTCCCTTACTTACTTGCCATATTTAGACGAGTGGAGTTTCATAAAAGGGACAACGCATATTCGTTAGGCACCAGGCCATAATTTGGCCGTACGATGTTCCAGTGTGCACTAAACGTCCCCATATCGTTACTGCCATCGTTATCTCAAATGGTCTAGCAGCATTACATGAAAAGAAATCCTCGGTCTGAAAGAGAAATCTATGTCAGTTTTGCAAACGAAATACAGTATTATACTTCGGCAACTTTATTATGTAATTAATTATCAATATATAATGAAGATTTTAACTTATTATTTACTGCGTACTCTTTTTAATGGCTGGATATATATTACGAAATATAACTTCAATGATGCTGAGATATTTGCAAAACTCCGGACCGCAGGTGTCTGCGCTGGGGAACGAACGCGCGATTGTCCTTTCCGGAGGGTAACGCGTTCACAACCACACCATGCGGGTCCTTCGTGTCTCCTGTCTCTCAGCTAGTTCTATCGATCAGCACCAACAGGAGTCTCCCGTCAATAAAATCAGAAAAAACGATAGAAGGCTATGTCAAATTTATGGTAGTCGAAAAATAAGATCTTCATTAGAAGTATAACTTCAACGATGCTGAGATAATTGTAAAGCTCTAACTCTAAAATCTAAACATCACTTCTTCTTGCGATGTTGTTGAACATTTCAACTGTTTAGAACCACTTTTCTAAATGTTTAGTGCTCTTGGAGATATAATTTCGAAAGTTTGCTTGTTTAAAATACTTACTGAGACTTAAGAAAAGGAAGGAAAATCAGGCGTTGATTCCGTTGACGTCTGTGGAGGACTACTACCCATGTAGTGAAGGTCTTATCACTGGCCTTCCCATGAAGAAATGTTACTAGTTTTGTAACTTCTTGTCATAAAATGCGAATCATCGCCGAGATGTCTCGTCCACTCCAATCTTTCGTTGTCACGGAAAAATAAGCCTTATCTCTCCACCTACACATTTTCCTCTCTCTTCCAGCCGTGACCACACTATTCACGGTCCATGTTCGTTTGAGTACCGTAGCGAAGACTCTGTGTTATTGATCTTCTTTGATCCACAAAAGATCTACATCGTGACCAGAAAACATAACAGGACAGTTCAATAAGCAGATTTCTTAGAACGAAATCTTTAGCCCTACTCATTCTTTCTGCGTTTATTTCTTGTTGAGAAAAAAGCGACATCATTGAATGAATTTTCTGAAGACTGAAATTGAACGCATTCAAAACCTGCTTGCTGCTCGTTTAAGTATAAGGGCATTTTTTTCCTGTTCACAACAAGTCAAATGTTTAATATTGTAGTAACTACATTTGTTTAATGTGTTAGACGCTACAATTCGTATATATTACATAACCTTTTCAACGTCGTTTTCTTCGCCTCGCCGAGAACAGAACAGAGCCAACCCTTAACTGTCTAGACTTCAGCGATTCATGCGAAACTACAGCAACATTCTCTAAAGCACGCATCTGCTATCTGATCTGTTTATTAGAGTTCCAATAATCATTACACCTTTTGGCTGAAAAAACTGTCAAGAACTACTAACGAATTAAGTCCTCAATAAATCCCCAAGAACAGTTAACGTACTTGGAAAAACTGACCTCCTCATTCAGTTTTCTGATTTACCACCGTATCACATTCTAGGGCGTATTATATTATTATATTACTGTTACGAACTTTTTGGGCGTCATTTTAGATAGAACCCTATCAAAAAATCGGAATAGGGCTTTTTTTGCAGTTCAGTGAAAAAAATATAGGAGAAATGAAACAAAGGTCAAGCCTCCTGCAAAATAATAAAATATTATCTTTTAGTCAGTGGTACCTAAGAAACTAGCAGAATAAGCTATTTTAGTGTCCCCCTTCTGTTGTTGCAGGCACAAAAATCAATCGTTTCATTAGTTTTCGGAAAACGTCTCAATCTTCCACTGAACTCGTCCGCTCCTCCTATTATGCACTTTGTCGGCTTTTTCTTTCTTTTTTCATCATTGTTTCGATGATTCCTGTTTTATTTATGTTTTACATTGTTCTCTAATGCGATTCCAATTTCCTTTCTAGTGAAATACTGCAAAGGACTCCCTTCAACAAAATAAATGCTGTATTTCATGTTTACTTTTTTTTATAAGCAGGTATAAATTCTTGCTTTGAAAAGAGCCTCAACTACTATAATAATAAACAGTAGCAATATGGAAAAGCGAGATGGGTATAGCGAAGTGGGATAGAATCCTTCGAAATGGGAAGCTGCAATACAAACAAGGTCGGTCGCTAGTTCGACCCGCGGCCTGGGCCCGCTATGCTTTTTGTCCGTCCTCACAAACAAGTCTACAACTAATATGCCATCCTCATAAGAATGGATGGTTTGGTTCATGCGGTGGGTGTAAGAGAACCGACGATCACGTAGGTATTGCAATACGCCTCTAACCACTACGCTGCACACATGCTTAATGACTCCGATATTAGTGGATATTATCTTTCCGAGTTTCTTATCTCTTTGTACCATTTGTGAGCATTATGGCTAAGTGGGAGGAAATCGAGATGCTGTAAGCTTCTGTAAAGCTGTAAACGGTTTATTACCAGTACCAAGACTAATGAGGCCGGTATCAGTTCGTAGTCATAAGACCCATACTACGTTACCGGTCACACTCAACACCTTAACAAATAATTTCTTCCATAACAATGATAGTAAGTAATAATAATAATAATAATAATAATAATGCTTAAACGATTAAGACATTCGATATTACACTGGTGTTTACTAATTCTTTCTAATGAGTCACTAAACACTATAATTGCAAATAGTTTAAATATACTAACATTTACACTTTTTTCTTCTATCTAGTGCGTGCACACAAAAATACGATAAATTTTTACTAGCGTCCTTGTGTGATGTCTCCAACCGTGGAAGTCATCGTCACAGTCCCTTAGAGTTTGTCAAGTTGCAGTCAGAATTGTCTGCAGACGGAGAACATGCCCACACCAGTGGCTCTTTCATCGGTTTGATCGACGAATACGTTTTTGCTGAGCAAAACCACATTTGTCCCCGTCAGAAAATTCATAAGTGGAACATAATGGTGACAGTGCAGTGGTTCTGGATGATTGATCGACACCATGAACTGCAACTTGTCTAATATTGCAAGATAAAGCCTTCAAATCCATGCTAAACAAAAATAAGCTAGTTTAGTAAGATCGTTGAAATCTTGTTACGAAAAAATAGACGGAAAATAACACTACAAGTAACCATACGGCGATAGAAAATCAAGTACTACCGAGGGTTTTCAGCACTTTCATTAAATTCGCCGTTTTTCTCTCAGGAATTGCGAGGTTGTTAAACAGCACACGGAATTTGCACAGCAGTATACCCTTCCAGGCTCTGAAGAAGGCGATACTGCCGAAACGTCAGCTACGGTTGTGTTGTATGTGTGTTATTGTATGGAAGTAAACGTGCTGAGGTTAACAGAAAGACGATCCTGGGAACTTTCATTATATTAAGAAAATATTTCATTTAAGGTTCATGAAGTAAAATTCGTTTCTTCTTACGTGCATTTTGCAAAAATACAATGCCGAAATGAGAAGATCTCTACCAGATACTGTGCGAGCACGTGTGAACTCGTGCGTGGTGTGGATAACTCGTACGCATACAGTCTGCAGTGCATTCAACAGCACAGGCCGGCATCATTGCTAAAATTGAACGATTGAACTTTTCTTATTTTTTTCTTCTTTTTTCACCAACTAGTAAAATATGTTTTCCGTAGTTATTGCGCGATGCATCTTGTTTTCCTATGTCGGTAGGGAATTTCTCCAATACGAAAGCAGCACTTTCTACAAATTTGCTAAATTACTTCCCTCACTCCATAATTAAACTCAAACTATCATTTACTTCATTTCTTTCCAATTTTTTTCTAAAAACAATATGATAAAAGGCGCACTCATTTATGTTGACTAATGTGACAATGTGACAACTAAACTGCGATCAAAAGTATTTTATACTTACCTTGCATTTTGCGTCAATGGCTTCCATTCACTGCGATTCGCTTCGTCCAGTTTACGAGTTTTTTGGAATCTAGGAACATTTTTTCGAAAAATTACTTTGGATCTTTCCAATTAGGTGGTACAAACAGAAAAATCGTGTGACGTCGATCGTGTGCCACGTTATAGTACTATTTTTTCATTGAAGTTAGACTAACCTTTATTCATTTGAACTGAGTTAGAAGCCATTATTCGAATAAAAAACAAGGTCTGCGTTGTTCACTCCACTAGTGCTGCTCTATGCATCCGACTCCATTCGTAACATCGTAGTGGTGTCTGGTTGCATATCTGATCTATACAATGATTTGCGTTGTTCCAGAGATTGTGAGTGTAGGAGGCATGTTTTTGTCCTACCAGACAAGTCTGGTAGCAATTCCGTGAACCCGTAAGGTGAGCAAGATTTGGTGTGCCAGTGTATCAAACCAAAGACCGATTTTGGGTTCCATGATGTATGGAACGATACCGCTAACCACTATTCTATACACGTCCCAATTATTCAAATTTTGCATTACTCAACACTTTTAATAAGATATTATCAACACTATCTACTGTTTCTAGTTCCTTTAATAAGTGAAAACGGTTAGTTTGTAAAGGAAAAGTAGCAATGGCTCGCTTTTTCACGTGTCATGAGCTGCCTACCATATTGAGAGTTTTCGTTTAATCAATAATCGACTGGAGATTTCAGATGGCTGATGTGAAAACGGAGCCATGTTCCGAACACTGTACTAGAAGTATTCATTGTAGTTGCCTTATTGATTTGTCGTCTCCTGCAACAATTGAACGAGATTTCTACGCATGGCTTAATGTGAGTGTATCTAAATTTGTTACAAAAATAAATACAATGAGTAATTCACTTATGGCTTAAAGGAAAGCGAAAAATAATGGGACTTTGTTTCCGCTAGACAATAAGGGCAAAGAATGAATTGTGGACTTGAGAGCTAAAACCGGTTTCCGTTTGAGTTCTCTGATGCGCAATTTATGGGACAGCTTCGCATGTACCGCTTCAAAAGGGAAATCGCATGAAAAGCATATGGAACTGGACAATTTGTTGACTCGGAACCATCTGTTTCCATAAATACGATTTTCTTGGAGAACTTACAGGATTAAAAAGTGTTCTGTTGTGTCATCATGAAACATTTGGTAGATTCGTCTAGTCATACCACATACACACACCCACACACACCCACACACACACACACACACACACACACACACTAATATCGTTGCCACGAGCACTTCATATTGTTTCAAACCTTATTTTAGGTGTTTTTTATGGCAGAAAATTTTTACGAAGATAATTGATCATTGATGGATTACGTCTATCTGCTATTAAATGTTTAAAACTCAAGCAAAGCTTTCATCTAAATGAAAAGAAAGTGGTTTGTCAAAGGAAAAGAAGTGTTCAGTAAGAAAACTCGTTCGAAGGAAACATTGCGTCAATATAATTGCCTAAGAATTGGTGATCGTTGGTTGATGGCTTTCATACAGTCACCATCTGTGTTCCTGAAGTGATAGTTGTGCTTGAGAGACCATAACACAACTCAGAACCACATTTCTTAAATGGACATTACCCAATTTGAGAATTCAGGTCCACAATCATAAATTATTGCCAGATGAAGGAAACATTTTTTTATGTTCTGAGAATTGTTAGAATTCGTGAGCAAACAGTTCTGCATTAAATTGTATATAAAAACAAATCATTTTACGGCACGTATCGGACGAATTTGTAGGCTTATGGATACACGCACATTATGTGAAGTTATTCAACTTATTAGATGGTCTTCAAGTTGTCACGGTGGATTAATCACGGGGTTCGCTGCAACTTTAGAAGAATCCTTGTCACACACGGCGGGAAATCCTTGTCCGATTCATGAGAACTGGCGACTTCCTCCGATCTGCGAGCGCTCTAGCACGAGTATCTCGAAATTCTGCTCAAAGTCAAGTCCGACCAACACTCAACATCATAAAGAAAAATGGGGATTGATAGATTCTCAAATAGTAGGTAACCACACACACGCACAAATCAGACTATCTCTGTGGATGATGTCTGCAAAACACAAGCAGCACACACCCAATAACACACATTCACACATACATCCATACACACACACAAATTCATGCACACGTATACACGCACATATCCGCCCATATACGCACACACACACACACACACACACACACACACACACATACACACACACACACACACACACACATATACACGAGTGATTCCTCTGAGAACGTGCCTTTCAATACCGAGTCTCTGATCACATGGAAAGTTCACTTATTTATAAGATTACCACTCACAAGATATCGTAATGTTTCTCATTCATTGTGTGTTATTTTCTAATGGCTTTTTAAAAGTCGATATTACTTTGTCAAAATCCACCAGAAGTAAAGTGCTCCTCTTTACCCTCTTCGTTGTCACTAACATGGCCCTAAAATCGATCGTATCCTTACCGTTTTGAATGAAACTTCTTGTTTCTTGTGTTGCTAACGATAAACCATTGGAACGAATGAAACCAAATTTTTCCATGACTGTGCGCATTTTTAATAAATCCTATTCTCAGTAACATGGGCTGTGGTCGGTGAATGTGAGCTTATTTCTAGAAAATCTCTTTAACTACCTTATCGTCCACATTATTATGCCATATGACACCATTATAGACCTGAAAAGATGGCTGTATGAAGCATTAAGAAAAATATAACTTGCGGTCTTATTTCTCACCAACATAAAAGACACGGCTCCATGCAGATATTGCCCAAGCACTGGAAACTATCCTTCTTACGAAGTACTTATTTTAACCATAATGTTGCTGAGATATTCAAAACTCCAAACCGCTGTTGTCCACGCTGGTGGACTAACGTTTACGGCACTTAATTTGTTTCAATCTAGGGTTATGGGTTTTTCGTAGATTTTTTGGTGAAAACGTTCCGTAGGGCTTGTTGGACTCTGAATGATGCTGACTGTATAGAAATCTTACCGTTCTTCTTTTTGCTTCATTAGTGTCTTACCAATCATCAACTGAGTGCTCTGATTACAGAACTTTTTAACCGAAAGCGGAGAAGGCAGTCAACTATTTTAAAAAAAAGATTATTTATAATTTTTTGAATGTGCACAAATTGCAACCAGTTAAAGACAAGTTTTCTGTTTTATTTATTTATTTCTTTCATTGACTGACTCTTATTTTTTTCCTTGTTTAATTTTCTGATAATACCAAACACCCGACAATAACGCTTGATCACCTCTTTGAGATGTAGAAGGATTTTTCAAAGCATCTTAAATAAAGGATAAAGCTCTCGGCTTTGATCAACTCCTGAGGGATACATTCGACTTCATTAAGCATCATTTGGAGGTGATTGAATGCACATATCTGGCGCTTACAATGATCCGCGGTGGCTTACCGATGTATCGAGCCAGTGCTGCTAACCTCCCAGACAAGTCTGGCACCAATTTGCCGACCCCAAAGGGATGGAAGGCTTGGCGGGCCATGGGCGCTGGGAACGATTCCGCGTGTGAGTTCCAGGGCACCTTCGACCACTGCGCCATACGCGCCCTCTCTCAAAGCATTTTAAAGGATTAAATTTTCAAAGAAAATCTTATCTGTTTTACTATTCAGTAGCAAATTATTCCCACGCTAGCATTTTCTCTCGCAGCGACTGAAAAACGGAGATGCTCCACTCCAGCTTACTCTTACATTTCTGCCTTTATTACCTATGCTTACGATAAATCACGCAAATGCGAGGAGAATTTTCATTTGATCGCTATTTCACTCTATGGAAAAGGTTGTTTTCCATGAAGTTTTAACATAAATTAGCCACGGCCTTTCTAAGCCGTCATGGGGTCTGGATGGCTGCAAGGTTATCAGCCTTGCGTGTATGCTCCCTCCGTCAGTAAACCATTTGCAACACAAACATTTGTTTACTTTCATAGACTTTCTTGTTATGGCAGTATTTTTTCAAGGATCAGGGCGTCATGGGATAAACGAATTTCAAAGAACAAATTGAACACATTGAACTTTTCTCGAATTGAGGATCTCTCCTATGGTTGATGATGCAGGGATTGCAGAAGCACTACGTGTTCCACTAACATCATGCGAGCCATCTTCTGACTTCTGATTTTTGCCTGCCCTTCAAGACGTTGGCCGTAGTAGCCGCTATAACACGGTCTATATGAAACGTATAAAAACTTATATGAGACACAGCGAACCTTTCGCTGAATCAGTATGGGTCTCGGAAGAAGCATATGATCGTTTTGATCGGCGTCTGGTTTCCTCAACACTGTGTGGAACCGCTGAAAAGTAAGTGGGCTGGAGATCACTTTCAAAAGAGGTGTCCCTTTGTTGCAATGTGATTGGACGTGGTTTTTCGTAATTCTGAAGATAGCCAAACCAAATCGTTTCCAGAGGTATGTTAATGGGAGTCGTGGATACATATGAAGATTTAAGTCAGTTATCTGCGAATAGAAATCCACCCTACTAAAATCACAGCCATTTGTAATTTTTCTTTTCTCATGGCTCCTAACATGTAGCGTCTCCAATGACCAGTTTTTCCTCACTTTACTACGTTTCGGTTTCCTAGCACGTTTTTCTCGAGTATCGAGTTTTGACTTATACTTACTTGAACGACTAGCAAATGTGAACGCTATCATTCGTGCTATCTGGAATTCCGGAACGACGGCCACGCCTTCATGAAACAGAGTTCAGTTTCGGACGTTATAGTTCAAAATTTTAGCACTTTGTAATAGATTCAATACGACAAAAATCATCAGCCGAACTTTTAAGAAACAATTCAGAAAGTATGGAACTGGGAACTAGGATTAACTTCGTAATCAGTTTCTCTTTCAAATTCTATATCGAATGTTTCAGAAGTAAAAGACAGTAGTAGTGAAAATATCTTTTAATGTTTCAGTAGCCAATGTTTGGCATAGACAAGTAGCCTAGGCATTAAAGTTCGTGATCTGTAAAACTGTAACAGACTACAAATACGGACAAACAGGCTTTGATTTGTGAGATGCTAACTTTAAAAGAAGACATACTTCAACAAAAAAGCCGGTGCAATAGTGTACCGTAGACCTGCGGCTGTGCACTTTCTACCGGTTTGTAAGAAACTCATTTCAATTTCAGTTCAGGCATTGCGAAACCCACTTAGTTTAACTTTAAATGCAAGAGTTTCTCGTTTCCCACTAGTCACTCGCTGTCCCTTCGCCTCCGTTAAGCATCATAGAAATGATTGAATGTATACTCACGCATACAGCGACATGCTGGGTGCTACTCTTGTACCAGTTTAGACTTTCTATCGATCCATGGAAGTCTAGTACCAATTTGTCAACTCAGTATTGATGGATGGATGGGTTTGTCCAGGAACATAGGATCGAGCCAGTACACTGGTATACCAGTGTACTAGACATTTGTGTACTACATGGCAACACGATCCGTTCGTCACACGAGTCCTTAAAGTGCAGCTTAACTACATAATCTGAAAGTTCACTCTGATCGAGAAGTTTTGATGGGAATTTGTTGGAATTACGTGCTTTAATGACTGCACTACTTAGCGTTGCTAATCAGTGGGTATCCAGACTCAAAGCGTAATGTTTCCCGCTTTGAGAGGGCATGTAATTATTTCACTAGTGTCAGATCAATCCAGTCCAGTACATTTCACGGCTGCACAATTAATGCTGTGGGTGTCCTGAAAGTTTTAGAACTGTACATTGGTGGGTGAATTGTGAATGAACCATACAATTTAAAATGCGAGCTTGTTAAATGGAGCATCGTAGTCTTAAAATACCATATTCATGAGTATCGTTCAGCAATAAAATGGTTAGAACATAAAAGTTTTACAATAACTTAATGTCTTAGTAAAATTTTTTGTTCACATGACCCACGACGGAAAAATGACTAACTACAGTAATCATCGATATTTTTCGATTCTTTAATTCGCGATCACTTGTTTTCAGGGATTACTAAAGTGGCGTCAAATGACCTTGTGGTTTTGGCTTAACTTCAAAATTCTTTTCTCGTTTCCCTCTCAGTGTAGTCCTTTTAAGAACTGTAATCTTCTTAGAAAAAGGAAAAATACCTTTCCTTGCCCATTTTAATAGCGGATTAAACCATGCATAGATATACCAAGTTATTGAAACTTTACTAAGGAAGAAAATTTAATATTTAACGTATGGAATACTAAAAGATAAAGTTACGATGAGGTTATCTACTGTGCTCAAGCGGCATTTGTGATTTTGTTTAAGCAGAAAGTACGGACTTGAGAGGCAAAAAAACTTATTTTGAGGCAATGTAACGGAATAGTCAGCGTTGTTTTGAACTTTGCCAGACCAACGTCCTAAAAATTTATTAACCATCAAAACATAAAATCAGACAGGAATAAAATCTGAAATCTGGCCTATACAAGGACTCGTGGTGGCCTACCGATATATCGAGCCGGTGCTGCTAGCCTCCCAGACAGGTTTGCAGCCAACCATTTCTGTAAGGAAGTAAACGTGTTCTGAATAACAACCTCGCGATGGCTGAAAAGGAGAACGGCACACTTATAATCCAATGCCAAGGTTAATAGAAAGTCCATCTATATCTTTAGGAATACGTTACACTTATTCTTGGGTTGTAAACATGATGTTAGGTGAGCTCTCTGGTTTGGTACGCAGTTCAGAATCCACGAAGAACTGCTCACGCAAGAGGTTAAAACATCAAGTGGGGTTCCTTATATGTGGATGCGTAAAGTATGCAGCTTACTGTGGCTACTTCTGCGCACGTTTCATTCATGACCTCTAACGGTTTTGCTCGCATATTTTTGCTCAAAAAGATGGTTCATAAATTTCTTTTCGATTTTTCTCTTTATTTTGTGTACCTTTTACTTGGAGTGGTTCGTTCCTCCCAACAGTTCACCGCCTCATCGTGGCTGGGAGGTATTCCTGGGTGTCAGGGTGCGATCTAGAGTGGGGGATTCACCTCTCTGACAAGGCCTACCAGTCTAAGAAGAAGTCCTGCGTTTCCATCAGGAACTCAAGCTAAGTGAAAACCAACCAATACCAGGATCCACTACCGTCCAGGTATCAAACTAGTTACATGGGGGCAAATCTCCCTCTGATCGACAAGGGCGGCAGCTGCCTGTGATGGCGGTGAACTGGAGCAGAATTGGGCCAGGCAGAACACGGGACTCCAGAAAACCACAATGGATAAATTGGCAAAACTCCGAAAAGATAGAAACCATACTAGGGCCCGAGCAACCAGTGAGGTCCACCGTCCAAGTATCCAAATAACATTTCAGTTCCTTCAGTTAACAGTGGACCTTAATTTTTAGAGTATGGTTATTCTTGGTGAAATATAATGAGGTGTATAAAAATAAACGAAATACTACAGAAAATGTTTTCATTGACCTTCCACACTAAGCTCAACAACATTTTTTCTTTATGTGACCCGTCCTCACGTCTGTTGTGCAGATGTCAGCACTTCTCACATTCGATTCATATTCTCGCATCCATCATTCACGATGATAATCCAACTTTTACGTCTGGTTTGGGGCTGCTGCTTGAAGATTTTCATTTCATCCTCAATGTCGTAGAATGCTGGTCGAGTCGATTCCCCCTGGAGTTCTGAGATAGCCGGATGGAGCGTTCCCACTTTTGGAATGAAGAGAGTGATTTTTTTCTGGACAACACCGCTACTTTTTGGACCCCGGCAAATAGCAGGCTTGGTGGATCTGGGGTAGGATCGAACCAGCACCGTGTTCGTGATGATCGGTATCACTACCACTGTGCTATCTCTCCCTAAGCCTAACAGCATACTTTGTACAATCTGTTAGTAGTTTTGATATATATTTTTATATTTGGAACTATAATCAGTTACTTCCTTGACAACTTGAATGACTTGAATACGTTCACCAAAGAAAACAAGCGTACAGGCTGTAGAACGATTTCCACTTTGTTAACGGTGACTGCTTGGACAAGATGCTTCTTTCCCCGAAGTTTTCAAAACCATGCTAGGCCTCTGTGAATTCCGTCAATCAGGTTTTTAGATCCGAATTCTTTGTTGCAACAGAAGCCCATATTAGGCCGCTGTAGCATCAAAGCTCAATACCCAGTAACTCTTCGGGCACCATGAAATGGTAGACCATTTACAATCATGCACTCAAATACCGTAGTTGTTCGATGCTCTAGTAGCAATTATTTTTGCGAGTATAAAATCTTTCTATAATACTACAAAACTCAAAGTTGTCGTACTTCTATCACGTTGTTAAGTATAGCAGAAACATTTTTTTCGAACCTGAGTTTCACACCTGGAAAATTTCTTAAAAGAGAGGGAAATTTGTATATCACTACAATTATTGCATTCAATATACCATTCTTAAGATAAGGAAAGACAAATTCGTTTATCTGTTTTATATCAACGGGAATGGCTGCGAAAATTTGTAGGAAAACTGGAACGACTACAATATGAAACACTCAGGCCTTGGAGTGAAGTTTAAACTATTAAGAGTTTCCACATCTAGTGTACTCAATTTGTGACCAACGAGCAAAAAAAATTTAAAATTTAAAATTTTTTTTAAAAAAAATTTAAATGATAAAGTCTGGTACGGAAGCACAGTCAGACGACCTCAATGAAAACAAAAAAGGTTTCCTTGAAGTAAAACAAGGGGCGCGTATAGCACATTGGTCTCAGGTGCCCCGCAACACACGTGGAATCGATCTCCGCGCCCATGGCCCACCAAGCCTTCTATCTCTCCGGGGTCGGCAAATGGGCACAAAACTTGTCTGGGAGGATAGCAGCAATGGCTCGACACATCCGTGGGTCACTGCGAGTCATTATAAAGGCCAGATATACATTCAGTCACCTCCAAACGATTCTTAGTGAAGTCGAATGCATGGTTCATCCCTCGGAGATTGATCAATGCCTAGAGCTTTATCCTTTTTTATCCTTTTAAGTAAAACAGCCACTGGCGGCTTATCGTATACTCTTAGTTTTTCCGTTTGTTAAGAAAGCATCTCCGCCTCTAATGTTAACCCAACATTATTTTTGTTTCGATAAAAGTTAATAAGGTACTGTGTTCCTCACATATCTGGAGTTAATTCGTCCAGAATTATTTTCTACTTGGACAACTGTCCTGTGGTCTATCAAAAAGAAAATAAAACCATGTTACGTCCATGTAGCACAAATGGTTTATCTAAGTTAGTGGCTCGGTAGCTGCAAAAGAATTTTTAAAGTCTGTAGTGGAACTGTAAGCGCACGGGTGGTGCTGCAGTGGTTTGCGATATCCTGTAATACTGACATGATCGTTGGTTGACTTCTCGTCCCAAGCATATCCAGGTATTCGTTTTTTGGAACCGGAGATTTGCCAGTACACTTTCCTAGGTCATAAACACAGTGAAACGCGATGAATCTGTAGAACAATTCAAGTTACTAACGCACTGAATGGTTTTTTTTTGAATAGCTCATCGGCTCTGAGAAAGACGAAGACGTCAAAACGTTAGCCGAAAACAAACATCATTATCAACCTCGTGTAAGCTCATCAAAGAAATAGTACTGAATAGTGTCGAATTCATAACTTATTCCTGAACCAAACGCCTTATATACTCCTATCAGACCATGCTAAGTAAAAAAAACGATGTAAGTAACCTGTACAGTTTTCTTCTTTCTATGAGTTTTTTGATAGCCCCCAAAAGTTGAACACCTTAATGAACTTTGTTTGTAATCATTGTCATCATTGCTTTTAATGAATAGGGTCGTTGACGTTCCTATTAAATGCCCGTTTCTCTCATTCTCTCACACCGTTACTGTCCATCACCCATCAAAATCATCCACCATCATCATCACCACACGAAGGACGTCTGATTTCGATCGACGAACGTATCTACAACGCCAAATGCTTCGTGAATCTTATAAGAAACATCGGCGTCAACCAAAAAAGGTGATGTAGCCAGTTTTCGACGACCGAGCGACGTTTGCACCCTTTTGCCATTGGTTCACGTACTACGTTGCGGGCGCTGTTCTAACGAGCGTTGTCATCGTCATCGTCGTCGTTGTCGTCAGAATTTTCTCGAACAAAATCACCAGAACAGAAGAAGATGATGATGAGCTACTATCTGCCACAAGTACGTCATTGGCATTTACTTTTTTGCGTTGCTAAAAAGCCCTAAAAAGAAATAATAGATTAACCGTGAATTATTTGACAAGGTTAAAGGTTGAAATAGACATTTTTAGCCCAATTTTTTTTTATTTTCAATCGTAAAAAGAAAGTGGTCTGTTACGCTTTTTTTAAAGGGCTTTCTATAGCAACACGTCGATGTTCGTTGCTAAGATTGTAGTGTTTAAATTTTATTCAGTTTTCTTAGAATTTCTTCGCTTTTCTTATCGGCCTAAGGGGAGATTCCAATAATCTTCCACCTACATTCGTTGACATATCTGGTATACGAAGTTTTCAAGCTTTTATCTTAAGATTTTTGTTCATTCTTTATTGATATGTAAGTGCTGAAAAAATGTCTTTACTCTTTTCTTCATTAGAAAATTTTTTTCGACTTGTCTACGAAATATTCAGTTTATAAACAGCTGGGCTTTTCCCAGTGTCGGCTTTCTTGCATTTCACTGTTTGGCCGATTATAATACAAAGTAAAGAAATGTTTTCAAAGCACGAAAGAAAAAGAAGTAGCAGGATGTCTAAATAAGAAACAATTCCTTAAGTTTCGGCTAGTTTTGCTTCTAACTCTGGTTGAAAAAGGTCTCCCTATCTTTTTGAAACTCTCACGTACTGGAAGAGACTCCTTATTGTAAATGTGATTACTGCAAGAGTATTATTCATCAGCAGGACAAACCGTCATCGCTGAAGCGCTTTGCTATGGTTGAAGTAACTGGTTGAGTGGAATATTCAGTTATAATGTAAAGCCTTATTTAACAGCAAAAACTGGTAGCAATGTGCATGGATTTGAATGCGTGCTGGAACACGGGCGGATATAACTGCTATACCAGTAGTGGCGTCAATGCGGTACTGTCGTCATGAATGGTGTTTGCTTGCCGAACACCACTCCACATAATTGTTTTGCCATCGAAACACTGAAACATGCTATAGTTTCCAAAAATACGCTTGTTTTGTCTCCATTACAGTGAAATACGTTGTAATAAAATATAGAACTAGACGCATTGTATCATCGGCCATGACAGAATTGCATGAAGAGCTAAAATTCTGTTCTTCTGGTTTCCAGGAAGAAATAATTAAACAACAAATTTATCCTGAAACAAGATTTCTGGAGTAAGTGGTCCCGGTAGATTTATTGAAAAGTAACGTATTATTGACGGACGCCGCATCGTCTGTCTAAGGCGATGAAAGTCAACGGCATCCTTCGTTAGTTGTGGAGTCCACCACCGTAGTTTTTCATTTGCCACAACGAACAATAGTATTTTGTCACTCCTTTGCTGTAACTGTGGAAAAGCTAAGCTCTACGATAACTTTTGACCAGTGGCACAACTCACGAGCACTTTATTCATGATCGGGGCTCGTCTTGCACTTCATCTAGCGAGAGCTAATGCCTTTTTCTTGGGAATAGTTGTCGACTGCCCAACAGTTAACAAACCTCGGTCGAGTTCTCTGTTCACTGTCGATTTTGTCGAACTAATCTCATCAATAAAAAAACAAAATAAAAAACAATAAAAAAATAATTGAATAATTGAAAATAATTGAATAATTGAAAAAATAAAACAATAATAAAAACAATAAAAAAAAGCCTGCTTGCTTGGTGTGTATTTGTTTGTCTCACTTACGTAAAAAGGATCTTGAGAAAATCATCTATTCCTTAAAAGAGTGCGATTTGATAGTGATACGCTTTTTGAAAGCTATTTTTCATCATACCATCCTTTTCCTAGGTAACAAAGTCACTAGCACTACTATTATTTCAAGCAATTGGCTTGTGTTTGGAAAGTTATAACAGTACCCTTGTTCATTTTTCTTCAGGAAACTGAAAACCTCGCCTACAACTGTGCATTGTTTCCTACAGAAAGGATTCTTTGGGCATAAAGAAAAAGAACAGGATGGTTTTTAATAACAGTTTGGCACGTTTTTGTCACCAAAACCAACTGAGACATCTACCAAAAGTGAAACTCAGTAAGCTTTCGGTCATGTGGCTTCGGATAGATTGAAACACCTTCGCAGGAGATAACGCCAAGACACAGTGGTTGAGAATAATTGGATATCGCAGCAAAATCTCATACCTGTTCTTCTTGGAGTCAGCAGTTTGAGAGCTTCTAACCCTATTTCATCGCCTCGTATTTCTCAGTCCACTAGAATTTTCTATACTACTCATAGCAGATGCACATGACAAAGTCTAAAGCAGCTGTTGCTACTAATGCAGGAAAATTCCCTTTGATGCCGATTTCTTCAAAGAAAATCAGGCGCGGCAATTTGTTGGAGACGAAAATATGACGGTAATGCCTACCAATCATTAGAATGTTTTTTAAAGCGTTATTTAAACGAATAAACCTTGATTTGCTAGGATTTCTATCGCAGCAAAACCATTCCAACTGGTTCAAAGCAAGCTGGTTTTCGTGGTCGCGAATTTCATCGACCTTACCAAGAGTGTGCTTTAAGATGACTTCTGGCATTAAGCAAAGATATTTAGATGAATTAGAAAAAGAACTTCACACCAGATAAATTTATCTTCTTAAATAATAACACATAAAGCGACCATTCCTGCCAATGGTTCGCCAGCTCATCGTAGCGGGGAGGTGATCGTGAATGTCGGGTGCGATTTGCAACTGAGAGATTCATCCCATAAGCAGCGCCTGCGAAGTTGGAAAGGAGTCGGGAATTTTCAAGAAGCCCACCTAAAAGTAAAGCAATACCAGGATCCACCCCCGTTCTGGTATCAAACTAGTTACATGGTGGCAAATCTCTCTTTGATCCACAAGGTCGGCAGTTCCCTGTGGTGGCGCTGACCTGGAACAGACTATGGCTAGGCTGACCTTGGGCTTCCAGGAAACCACAATGGCTAAGCCTGCAAAAGTCTGAATACATGGAAATTACGCTGGAATCCGTACAATCAGTGAAGGCTGGCCACTCAGGTATCCGATTATCCAAGTAAAGCGGCCATTTCCTTGTGCCTTGCACTTTTAAAGTTGACCATAAGATGGACATTATGGCTTGTTCATTGAAGTTTCATGAAAGAGAGTAGATTGGTACGACAAAAAAAGAGCACAGAGTTTCTTTATTAGATTTCAATGTAAGATTTAGGAACCTTTGAAAGTGTTCAAAATGGTTCCTCTACAACATTTTCCTGAGCTGAAAGCACTTTCACATGGAATTCACTGGCTACTTCCTGTGTTGTGACTATCTGACTCGTCATTTTACTTAACTTGACTTATCTACACCAATGAATACGATTCGGCAGATGAAAAAAGCTCCACGTAGAGAATACGAACGACTGCGGAACATCAACTCGGATCATTGGCTCTGAAGAAAACGAAGAAGTCGGAAAGTTAGAGGTTAAACATCTTTATCAATTACGTGTTAGCCTAGTAATCCAAGGAGGTATTGATTATTAATGCCGTAGTAAATAACGGTCGATTCGAAAAATATCTGAATTGCACTTGAATGGGTTACTATCGAGAGAAATCGTGTGAAATTAAAGGCGCTTCCGTATTCCACGAAGCAAGTAGTTTTTTCTTTACTAGAGATCTAGGCAAGTCCGTCCTAGTACGTTTTACAAAACGAAACTTCAATTAGTCGCCGGGGCCGTCGCAAATCAAAACTCGGTTCGCCACCATGCGTTAGCCACACGGCCGTCGTCATATTTCTTGGTGAAGAGCAGGAATTCCCGACTTTGCTTCACACTTATCTATGGTTGTGGATGAAAATATCAGCATGCAAACACTACTTCTAAATTTCTTCAAGAGTCTGGGCTATCAATGAACTGTGTTCGCTGTAATGGGACCTTTCTGGTGACAGTATAGCTGGCCGAAGTCCACTTTGAACTTCTATGAGCAGCAAGCATAAGCAGACAGCTTGTTCTATTTTGCTAAAGGCTTATTTTTCGGAAACGATCCGGAACCGCTACACGCTTTTTTCATATCCACTGGTGTATAAAATTCTTAATCTCTGACTGACGTCCAGGATGCGATCCATGTACGAAGAGTTACATCATCGTGTTTATGCATAAACATGATTACCTGCATGTGGAACGTTTATAACAGTTCATTGCGGTACAACGAAGACACGGTGGGAAGTACCAGGCTGACTGCGAACACCATTTAAGCTTCCTATATTCGCGCTACATAGTCTTGTTCCATATGGATATGAGATCACTTCAGTGCTGGCGAACCATGAAAAGTTAACTTTAATAGGAGTTAGGTATACTCATTTCAGTCAAAAGTTTTACGATCGGTAGGGGTTTTAATTATAGAACACTTCGCCCTAGTGTTTCGTAACCTGTTTTATGAGAGACAATTCTACTGTTGAAGAACAATTGAAATCGTTTTCCCTTTCTCTAAACGCAATGCGAAGTTAAGGCAATGAGAAAAAATCTAACGGAGCGATCAAGAAAGCAACTACTTTTCAGTGATTTACAAGTAAAGATTCACCATCGATTGATGTGCAGTTTATTGTGATTTGTAGTAGTACATTAAAATATGCCGTCAGAGCTGTTCAAAACGAGCTAAGTCATTCTGTAATCAATAACCATTGAAATCACTGCGCCGTTTGTCCAGTAGTGATGAAATTTTATAACCTCTATAAAAATTTCCTTTATTTTCAAAAAACAGTAGATTAAATAATCGCCATACATTTAAAGAGGAAATGAAAGTCTTCACAATAAACTCTGTATGTAATATTTCAGTGCTTATCAAACTGATTAAATCTTTAGTTGCATGTGACATCCAGAACAGCAAAAATTTATTTCTAATAAATTGACATTGATTGATAACTGAATGAATGTTTGGTTTATATAATAACTTGAGGAGGCCTACCGAAATGTATCGAGTCATCTCTTAACTCTCCTTTCCCGTTTTAGAGGTGCCTCACATCAATTTGTCAACCCCGGAGAGACCAAGTGCTCGGCTTGCACGAAGCACAAGGCCGAATCAATGATTACCTCTACTTTGTAGAGCACCTATAATCATTGCGCTAAGCGTACGCTTTCAGTAAATTACTGCACATAGTTCAACTTTAGTATCGTCGTTGATTCATCTCTGGTTGCTACATCTTGATAACCTATCCAGTGATGTTGCTGATAAGCGGCAAACCAATCAGCTAACTATTCTTTAGCATACCCATCTCCAGCGGAAGGTTTGTTGACCACCTTAATCGCCAGTGTACGGCGAAAAATGCTATCAGTGATTCTTTTTTACTCTTGTAGATTTTTTTGCACAAGCAGTAGCATCGTCATCAAAATAATTATTATCACCGTCATGGTCATGACAATCACTACCACCAGCCCCAATAACAAGTTATCCAAGATGGCCGCTTGATTACCTGAGCACTAGCCAGTCTGCTGAGGGTGTGAAGATCGCTTTCACTATCGAAATCGTTAAGTGCTTTACTATCTGACTGCAAAGACAGGAAAGATTTTCTCCAGAAGCGTCTAATGGCGCTTGGCCACTATCAGTAACCATCACTTTGTTTCTTCATTCGTTTATCATTTAGTGATCAATTGTTATTCAAGAATCGAGCGACTTACTGGAATACAAATAAAAATGTCGGCATCCTGGAACCGATTGCCAACGTTATCATGCAAACATTTCAGAAATGTACGTTGAACAGAAGTAGTGAAACCACACAAGCAACGTCAGCAGTAATCAACGAGAAGATGGTTTAACGATAACTGATTTGCACAAATGACCCATTCTGAGGTGTTTTTCTTTTATTTTGTTTTTCACAAACTACTGGACGCTGTAGCCTGGAAAGAAATTGCCAATGAAGCAAGCGACATTGTCCGTAAAAGGGTTCCGTATCGGACCTTTATTTAGTCGTGCAGCAGAAATGCTTCATTCAGTGCTAACAAGTGAAGCAGCTATGTGCCAATCTGAAATCCAGTTCAAAACAACAAGAAGAATTAGCTATTCTAGGACTCCCACCGAGAATCTTATCTACCAACATTCAACGACGTTTGTAAAGAAGACGACTATCCTCAAGCATCAACCGAACCCACACGGAAAAAGTTAAAAGACTGCTAGTCTGGAGTGCTAGTAAATGGAGGATAGATGCTAGTAAAGGAATAGAATACAGTGCTGGAATCTGCATCGTAAATGTGAAGATGGGTCATATAAAGAAGTGGTCTAGTAACAAGACAGAAATGTAATGGCTATAATATTCATATACAGTGGTTTAAAATTTTTTTTCGACAATTGTTGGGTAAAAGATTCATGCATGTTATGCGGATGTTTAAATGGCCCGTCTTAATAAATCACTAAAGATTTCACGAACTTCACCACAACTTCTATTTTCCTGGTAATTTGATGAGTGGATAAGATGTCTTTTCTCTGGTGTCTCGCAAACCGTGAAAATTCTTTTCTATGCCGTCATTCTTCCTAGCTGGTGCCAGAATGGAAACCGTTTCAAGAAACGGTCTATTCTCAGATAGGTTTGCACATGGAGGCGTGGAATACCCTCTCAGAGTTGACACCTTGCTGAGCTGATATCTAGCACTACAGGACGGTTCAACACTCAAGAACACCGGTCAGTCACAGAGAGGGCAAACCTAGGCCACTGGGCTGCCATGAAGGAAATAGGTGTTGTTGGTGGAATATTTACAGAAAAGAAATTCAAATGCCAAATATTGGTATTCTAAGGCGTGTCAGCTGTGTCATTTCTCGTCTGTTGATCGTTGAATGGATCGAACGGACGCCAATAAACCTTCCATTTCACCTTGTCACGTGCAAGGGTAGCCCATTGGATTCTGCTCGCTCCAGGTACCGGTTGCGCACCAAATCTTCCTTCTAGGCTTTTCGTGAAGAACTCTGACCATCGGGTCGGTGTTCTTCCTGTAGTGCGTTTAACATCACGATGAATCTAGTCACTAACGACTCTTGTCCTCCGGTTGTCATTCATACGCATTACGTGTCCGACCAACTTTATCTACGACTATTTGGCGTACAGAACGGCATCTTCGATTTTTTATCGTTGATGTAGACCCGTGCTCCGAGTTACTTTCCTCATTTGGGTGATGTGAGACGAGCTTGCGTCGTCCTTTCGAGTGCTTGTCCAATAACGTTTAGTGGTCTTTCATTCTTCTTACTTAGCAACCATGTTTCTGACGCATACGTTAAATCAGGAGATGCCGTGGAGCCGAGAAAGTGGGCACAGAGTTGAATATTATTTGTTCTCCCCACTGTGCTTCTTCGTGCTCAACTCTGAAACGAAGTCGTTCATCATGTTGATCTCCCGACTTAAATAGACTTAACTGAAACACTCCGAGATATTCACTCCTTTGACCATGAGTGGGGCATATGTAACCAATCCGTTCAGCATGATCACCGTTATTGTGAGATCTAATCGAAGATCAATCATTCCACAAGCGTTGTCAAAGTCGATAAGCATTCATTCCGCCTGAATAATGTTGGTGTTATAAGAGCGAAGTCATCGGCAAGGCGAAGATGGTGTAATTGCTGACCATCAATTTTCACTCCCATTCACAAGAGTCAAATTCTAAAGAATACTTAAATACAACAAGACTCTGTATTGCCAGTGAAGAAGATACACTGCCCCATAAAATGAAGTGCATAGTGATATCGTCCTAAGCAGGAATGTAGGCAGCTAGTGAAAACAGGTTTCTTTTCTGCAGTAAAGTCGCAAAAAATTATAGGCAATTAGCCAAAAACGATAACTTGGTTTAGTGAATTACTCCGTTTGCTGCATGCTCATTCCTCGATTCCTTCTCCATTTCTGTCTTCTCTCTTCACATTTCAACGGTCCCATTCATCTTGTTTTTCTCTATTTCGCGTTTAACAACACTACCGTAAGAATCAGATTAAAACATACTAATACAGCTTTCCCTCCCAACGGCTTCCCTCCTCATCATGGCTGAGAGTGTTTCTGGGTGTCGGGCTGCGATGTACAAAGAGGCGGGAATTCATCCCAGCAGTGTCTCCCAAGCTGGGCAGGACCCCAGCGTTTCCACTACGAAGTCCAGCTAAGAGTAAACCAACACCAAGACCAATTACCGTGGTCCTGGCATCAAGCTAATCGCAAGATGGCAAATCTCCCTCTAATCCACAAGGGCTGCAACTACTTGTGGTGGTGGCAACCTGGGGCAGATTTTTCTTAGGCCGGCCCCTGGACTCCGGAGAGCTACAGTGGCCATGCCAGCAAAACTCCGAAAAAATGGGATTTATGCGGAGGCCCGCACGCCCAGTGAAGACGGGCCATCCATGTAACCAAGTGGAGAATAGAGGTTCCGGCTTTGATCATTCCCTTTAGGAATGCACCTTGAATTTTACTCCATTCTCTGAGTCATGGAGAAGATCAAATGCATATTTACATTATACAACGACTTGGGAGACATACCGATCTATCAAAGCAGCGTTTTATCCTTCCAGAAAACGCCGGTACACTAATCCAGGAGATATAGATGGTGGATTGGTTTGACCGATTGCCGAAGATCGTACCAACGACTATGTGTATATTCTTATATACCCCCACTACTGCGTTAGGGGACCAATTCTCTGTCTTCTCTTGTGCAAATAACCATTCTTATTAAATAGTAATTTCTTCTCGAAATCCTGTTTTAACCACTAAATTTTCTAAATTTTATACAAGGTAAAAAGTTGAAGAAAAAATTCCCAACCATAGTTTTGTTTTGGTAGGAATAAAACTCACTTAAGTGCTTTAATAAATATTATTCAAAAACCGCAGTTTTCGATGATTCCCTGCGCACTCAAGGACATTATATCATCACGGGCCAACATTGTTACTAATCTTACACATAGTCGTTATAAATTTTTAAATGTCTAGATGGAGGTGTAAATACTATGTATGTTAGTAAATGTCTTATGAAAGTAGTCTAACATTTAATAGCCCACTTATTACTTCATCAAACACAGAGCGACAATTTGGCAATAGAGCAGAAATTGACAGTGTTCCACTTTATCTACTGAAACCGATTTTAGCTTTTTTCTTGAAGATAGTTGATATTGATACAATTCGAAGAAGCCAATCCACGGAAATAAAAATGTTGCAAATGACCAGGGCATAAAACTTTAGGCTTTCATATAAACAAATACAGAGGAAACAATAGTAAAAAAAAAAGAGAAGATCACAACAAGTTTTGCTAGTAGATGAAAAGTGAAGTGAACAGATTAAAAGACTAAAGTGATTTATTACAGGGTATGGCGCCGTCAGTATCAAACACTTATTATCCAACATCGGAAGCGCCGCGATTGACAACAGAAGTACCTGAAGACAATGACGTACTTCCAGAAAACGTTATTGACTCGGCAAAACGAGAAGATGTTAGAAAGCCACGGAGAAAAGGTGATCGCTTAGCTTGTTTGTTTTTTCCGTTATGAATAAAGGCGTTTGGTAGATTAAGGTAGACGGTAGATTAGATGCATATGCGACCATAATTTTATATACTTGACAATTCCACGATGACTAGGCAAGCAGCAAATCCAGCGTAGAAAACATGAATAATGTTGAAAATCTGAAAGAAAAATACGAAAACAAAGGTTTATAGACACGTCAGGGAAGCAGATGTGATAGGCATGATCTAAAGTAACAGGCGTGAACTACAGTGTTCTTTTTATGAATGAATCAAGCTCAGTCCTGAATGTGAACTAAAATTTCACATGTTATCTCTTTGTACTTTATAAATAGGCATAGCACCAGTCGAAACCTAACTATAGCACTGGAAGCGAAAGAAACAAATACGTATTGATTTTCGCGTTGCGGTGATGACTTGTGCTCCGCCGTTTCACTCTTCGTGTTGGCTGTACGTTGCCCATAGGTGTCGAACTACGACGCAAATCTTGAGCTCATCTACCCATTAGAATAAGCCAAGATGTGAACAGTATCAGCATTTCTATCAAGGAACTCGACTGAGAATAATCGTATACAAGACAGTCGTTGTCTTTGCAAAACCTGGCGAGTAATGTGTAGTTACTTCTCGCAGAAAAACGAAAAATATTGGAAAACAAGGCATCATATCAAAAGTCTGATGCTTTTCGCAAACTTTGACCTATGAAATTCCACCTAGGCAGCTTAGAGATGTAATGAGGGTGAATGATGTTAACTGATTCCTGCACAGGTTACTATTTGGCTAATCAGAGTACAAGTAATGGAAATAGTGTCAGGAGATCGCTATCATTGATTCGCCTACTGTCACTAAATGTAGTTTACCTTAGCTTTGTCGTGATGCTAAAAGCACTGATTTTTACACCTTAATGTAGACTGAAAAATTTTGAGAAAATCGCTTTAACCTTTTTCAGCTCTTCTCAACGGCGTTGTTTTTTTTTGACAAGCAACGATGTCTTTTCAATAACTGGGGCTCATTAGGAATTCGAAACTTGGTAACGAAATAAAACAATTCGCTTAGAGCATACATGACTTTTTAAGATGCTATTTTAACTTCAAATTTGTTCAAAATCCAAAATTCTGAGTACAGGAAGGTAGTGTCTTAGGAAAGAAATCCTTCTTGTCCAGTTACTTTGTTCTAATCGCGACTGGAAAGGATCTATAGATTCCAATGGTTTTGATTCAATGTATAACCATGAAAGTAGAAATGCTTGATTAAAATTTTATTCTAAAAATATTTTCGGGCTTTCATGAGTTGAAATCGATTCATACGGTTGCAAATAGATTGATAACAACGAGCACTTTTAAGCGATTCCATGCGCAGCTCAACTATTATTAAAGGCATCAGCATTCCCGTTTCGTTCCGATTGAGCGCATATCAAAGTCTCTCAAGGGATACGAAAACACTTTAGTATTTTGATGTCATGCGGTCGTCTTACTGGTTGTTTTTTTGGATGAGTTACCGCGGGAAGCATCCTAGGCTCTACCGTGACATGGCTTGTTCTTTGATGCTTTTCCTGATAGGAGGATTGTTTTCAGCAGGTTGATTAACTACTGCTGCAGATCACGGTAAGACATTCAAGAAGCGCATGAAATATACTTTAAAAAAAATCATTTTAATTAGCTAATAGTAAAGCTTGCGAAGGAAGAGATTTGTTTGGAAAAGCTATCAATAGCTTATACAAACGATGAATTTCAGAATTATCGTGCAAACAAATTCATCCCGCAAATAACTTATAACTTCGGTGATCAACAACACGCTTAGTGATGTTTCCTGTAATTTAAACATTCACTGTTCAACTAATGAGGTTATCACAGTAAAGTTGATAAATTGGAGAATTGGAAAGATTATCGTTCGATTGGTGAGAATCACTTGTAGGAATGATGGTAGCTGCAGTCAAAATATCATCGTTACAGGCACAAACCTCTACGGTCGACCGTATTGTCCAGGACGGCCATTGTCGATGGTCGAACGACGGCGTATCATCGACCTTCATATGAGTGGAATGAAGGTGAACGCCATTTCAAAGGCGTTGTGCATTTCTCACGGATGTGTCAGCAAAATCATCAGCAGGTTGGATGCATTCTCATAAGCGTCAAAATTGACTTGTTCTGAATAAAGTGTTGGATTCGAAGGACAGTTTCTACACGTTGGCTTTTAAATTACACTATTCGTGTGAGAATAGAGCAAGAAGGAGCGATGATTTTTTTCACTTAAAAGACTGCGGAAGACTTAAGCTTAATGCTTATGCTGTTATGTTCGCCATCATTTAATGAATTCATTGAGATGGAATATGTGAATTCGTTATAACACATGGTTGACAGTCATTGTAGAAATCTTCAGTTTTGTATTCATAAGCGATTCCCTAAGACGACATAACTGGGTGTACGACAGAAACACGTGGTGCTACAGTGCATTTAATAGTTTAACATCGACATTCACTGCAAAAGGCCTGCTATTCTTTCCTTTCCAGCGCTTCAGCCAACTACATTTCCTCACTTCGTATCTGCTTCGAACTCTAGCAGTTGTTTCGTTTATAGTAGTCTGTTTTTGAAATTAGAGGGAGCTTTTCCCCAACAGATCTGGTACTGTTTGGCTGAACTCTGAGTGATTGAAAGCTTGGTTCGCCCAGGGCGGACTCGAACAGCGACTATGCTTCCTATACATGGCATCTTGGTACCATCCACTTCAATTTTTTCCACTTATCAGCATTTAAATTTAAGAATTTAACCGCAAAATAGCGATTAGGTTCGCTCACCTGCTGAAACACCTTTCAACGGGCATCCATCATATAAGTTCTCTGCAACCAAATAGTTGAGAGTCTAATTAATTCGTTCTCGGGCGCTGATTTAAGGATTAAGCCAAGATGGACGAACAGCTACAAACTCACCTGAAACTAAGGCACATTTAAGGGATTGGTTCGCTTTCGCCTGCTTCCATTTAGTTCTAATTCGCTTCCGATTAGCTGTTTTCATACACACTCCAAAGAAGCTTGACTGATTTACCATGAGCATCCGTAGCTAATAAGAGAGCTAAGTATCGAAGTAAAATTGGTCAACTAAAGGAATGAAATAGACTCAAAAGAAATAGGTGGTGCTCATTCTTGAAATTAACGGAATCATACAAGCACTTCTGTTGTGACAGAAAAATATAAAGGCTTTACTAGCATATGCCCAAAGCACTCACTTAACTATTGACGTGTTAACCGCGATTTACCTCTAGCTCTTACTAGTCATTATTAACCTGATTCGATTGCAGATACCGTCAAACGGGCATACTGTCACCAGCATCTTCACCTGAACAGCGTCGAACTAGAAGGAAAAAGAACGAATCACCACAATCAGCGTCATCGCTTGTCGATTTACATGAGTATAAACCCGATTTCAAACACGAGTATACTCACGCCTCAGCCGTCAACGACTATGCTACGCAAGATTTCCGTCTTCATTACTCTGCTACCGTTCCTCCACATGGAGTCGTCGAAATGGCTACCATGCAGCACTATACGATGTTACCTGAACAAATGCTTATGCAAGACTATCCACAGTCAATCCTCTTATGAACGACATACACTTTCAATCGCCGCCTGGGACAAGGACGCATGGTCATCTTCAACCCCGACTCCTACCGACTGCCGCTGACGATTCTCCTTCTAGCCAAGAATCTGCCACATACATTGCCTTGTTTTTTGTTTCCATCTTTGATAAACTGCCAAGCTCTAATAATTTTCTATTACGAGCGATTTTTATAGCAGTTTTCGTATTCTAACGCATACCTGTACATTTCAGCACGGCTAGGCTAGTTTTTTCCTTCTTTACATGTGAACCCGAAAATTTCTGATTAATAACTGTAAAGTATTAAGCAACCAGTTTTTCCTCTTTATGCTTCCTAGCAAGAAACGGCTTAAAAACTTTTGTATGCCATGTAGCAGTGCAAAATATGCATATTGATTTTGCAAGATGAATTCGCACCCATTGTATGCTCCTTGACTTAGATCTCTTGTCATTATGCTTCTCTGAAGAGCAAGACAAATAACATTTTTTCATTACCACTACAAAAAAACCTTTGAGGTACGGGTAGCTCATGTTGGAAAGACTCTATAAAGAAAATAAAATATGTAACAAAACGAGAACGCAGCCTGGCCGTACGAAAAGTACAGTCCGCATTTTGTTCATGTGTTTATAGTCTTATAGTCTACTTACGAGTTTTATAATTGAAGTTGATTAGATAACAAATCTATGGCGATTATAGTGTGTTCAAATTATCGATTTATCGATGTTTTCCCGATAACTCCGATCGTCGACGAGTAGTGAGTAAGCGTGGTTCATTTCCGTTGCAGGTACACACAGCCACATCAATTTTGGATATTGCTTCTATTTTTCGTGCTAAAATCAATCTATCAAAGAGATGTAGTCAATAATGTAAATACTGGAAATCATGCCAATCGATTATTGCTACGCATCAAATGCCAAATTCATTATGTTCGTTTTTATTATCATTACCATCCACCATCACCATCATAAAACGGTAGTTTACAGCTTCTGAATGAATTATTCGCGAAGAGATCATGATTTCTAATATGTTCTATCTATGAGTAAATTGTTATCTCTACAGATTTCTCGAGTGTATTCTAAAGATTCGACACTTATTCCTCGAGCTGGTAAGTGCCACCTATGATCGAAAATGCAGATAAGATGACTGTGCAAGTTGTGACAGTATAAACTCTAAGACAGTAATGTTTTGAAGATTGCGAGTTTGTTACCGTGATCATCTTTCCATCAAAAAATCGTCTGCAATGATGTCCTGAATACAGATATTGTAAATCGCCTATGTCTTTAAGCTTATAGTTTGCCAGAAGTGGGAGAACTATGAGTTTCATACGCAGGTTTAGTGACGAAATACACATGTGAAGAAAAACTACACTGAAGGAGAACTCAACGAAAACATAAGAGGAACACGATGAACAGACGAGTATTTATGACTGAAATTGACGTTCGCACAAAAAGCGCAAGTTACCGTATTACTAAAGACAAGCGCCTGAAATTTTTCCAATCGTTTTTCAATTATAAGACAGAACTAAAATTGGACGGCAGTAACTCCAAATGCACGAGAATATCGATTCTGGTGAAGAATTGGGTATATAAGTGAGTTAATGAGGTTGTAGTACGTCCTGTGTTCACGAAATTCACGACATTCGATAAAATATGGTTCCAGTACGTCTTGTGTTCACGGAATTTATGAGATTCGAATAAAAATATGGTTGCAGTGCGTCCTGTGTTCACGAAATTCATAAGATTCGACAAAATATGGTTGTAGTACGTCCTGTGTTCACGAAATTCATAAGATTCGACAACCTGTAATTCCTATGTTACAAATCTTAGAACTTTGCCACCTCTCGTAATACAGGATCAGACTTGTCGTTAGCATATGCGACACTTTCGCTAAGGGTACAGTAGTCGTTGATATGAACAGAAAATACTATAGGATACAATGCTAGGAAATCCGTTGATGTTAAACGAATTCTGTAACATAGGACAGTTTTTCTACCTCATGGGCTCTGCAGTAGCAAACAATAGTCGATGTAAGGTACTGACTAGGAAAACGATTACAAATATCTATACATCACACCTATTCATAGTAGCGTAGCACCGGGATGTTTTTCTACATTACCGAGATCAATCATGAATGAGTTTAAAAGGGCTAGAAACGATCGCATGACTGCAAATGAAGTGTAGCTGTATTCCCAAACTCTATCAGCTTCTTAACAATGGTATGATGATGTCTCAGGTAGGCTTGGACAAAGATGGAAAGAGTTCATTATTCCAGAAGAATTGATCACACATCTCAACCTCAAACGTTTTAGTTACTCTTTTTAGTGGTAGCTTTTTAAAAGAGGATGTATGAAAATTTTGTTCTTACGCTAGTGCCCTTGGAACCAGAACTTTTTAAAGATAAAATTTAGAAAATGCAATGTCTCTTCAGTCGAAAACTTGGTACGCTTGGTGGAACTCATAGTGAATAAGGCATCGTTACGCTAAAAAAGCAGGTTTCGACTGTGTAGACAGCCACTTAGGAAATCCCTAACAGTTCGTGCAAGAGGTACGGAGAGAGGAAAGCTTCTATCTCTGTCAACATTCTCATATAACATTCTTCAATCGCATACGGAAGACATAAGGAAAGGTGTAGAAGAAAAATATACAGAACACTTTAAACATAGAGAAGCAGCTGTGAAATTTGCAATGAAAAGTCAAAATTACTTTTCGAAGAAGAATCTCAATATTTTTATCGAACAAAATAGGTGAACTATGCTTAGCGGCTTGTCATCAACCGATCAAAGTCACCCTAAGGAGAATGGGAGAACCATGGGCAAAATATTGCCGGTTTTTGAACTGATGATAGCATATAGCTTATTGCTATTTTAGTGAGAAGACTTTAATAGGAAAAAGGATAAAAAAATTGTAGATGAAATTTCAGGAATAATAACGGGTTTGTGGCAAATATAAAATATTTATTGCCATGAAGACACAGCTAGGTAGTAAAAGGTACTAGTAGTAAAAGATAAAATAGTAGGAAGGTTAAAGTTAAAGCAAAGAAATAAAAATTAATCACCAATAGTTAGATGGTAAGCTTTCGGAACTTCTCAAAAATTTGCAAACTGACCGCCACTTCATCTCGGTGGTGATCAACAAGAATCTTGTCACATTGTTACCGAGACTTCGACTGGTGAAGACGAAGACGTCGAAACGTTAACTGAAAAAAAAACTTTTATAAAAACCATGAGTAAGCTTTTCAAAATGTTCGAAAAATTTTTTGATTACCCGAAAACGCGCTATTGACCGTCAACAACGAACATCGCCGTTACTTCAGTATTTTTAGTGACTTTATCGACTTCAATAATAAGACAATGTCTCATCAGAAATAGCATCCACGGTAGAGAACTAACTGCTGAGAGAAAAAGCTGGTCGAAATTTCCAAAACTCGACCTCAAAATCTTAAATTCAACTCGGATTGTAACCAAAACTTGGACAAGGAACCTAGAAGCGTTTTGAATCATTATGCAAAGAATCATTCCAAAAAATTAAAAAAAGGTGAAGTCTTTCTGAAAAACGCAGAATTATATTTCTTCTGCAAAATCTGTTTTGCTGAGGCACAAATATAAATGAAAAAGATATGGACATTTTTCTAAATGCTTGTGGTAACACTGAAACCTTTTGACACAATGGGAATAACCGAGGACTTGACACACTTGAACGGCTCATCCTCACTGGTTGTGCGTGCTCAAGCATAATCACCATTTATCGGAGATTTACTGGTTAAGCCACTGTGGTTTCCTCGGATTCCGAGGCCAGTCTGGCCAAAGTTTGCCACAGTTCTTCACCACCACAGGCAGCTGCAACCCTCGTGGACAAGAGGAAGATTTGCACCATGCAACTTTGATACCAGGACGGTGGCATATCCTGGTATTGGTTTACTCTTACCAAGGCTTTTTGATGGAAACGCCGGGTTTCTTTTTAGCTTTTGAGAGGTCCTGCCAGGGTGCGAATCACCCCGCCGTACATTGCAGTCCAACACCCAGAAACACCTCTCAGCTACGATGAGGCGGTAAACCGTTGGGAATAACCGATGACTAAGAGATGAAAATCCCACAGGGTATTTACCAGAAGCTTCCTCAGGGAAAACCTTGGCTAGAACTTTAGAGAACTTTACCTAAAAATTAGCTGAAGATACTTTCGAATTAATGAATAATTACAAGTATGCTATCAATCTAACCGCTTAACAAAACTGTTTCTTCAAAAATTGCGTATTCTTCAAATTTTCTACCATTACTGTATTTGAATGTGTCGTTTTCTTGTTCAGCAATCGCGAGGTTTTTAAACAGCGGCTCTGAAGAAGGCGATACTGCCGAAACGTCAGCTAGCGTTGTATTGTATTGTGTTTTTATGGAAGTAAATGTATGCTGTTTAAAAACCTAACGATTGCTGAACAAGAAAACGACACATTCATATTCCAATGCCGAGGTTAAGAGAAAGTCGATTCTGGGAACTATTACTGTATTTGTTTAATTAGATGATCATCCTAGAAAAGAAATCTGAGGTTCAGAAATCGAAACTTACATGAGCGTCTTGTACTACTAAAGATGATTAGACATGAATAAGAATTTGCTCGGGAAACATATCAATCTCACATCTGGGAAGAGCCAGAGTGAATCCGGCGACTACCGTAACCGGCGACGTGCCGTATAAATATTACATTGTGCGGGGAGGTTTCAGTTTATGTTTTTTTATGCAAGAATACAGTAGACAATAAGTTTTCGTCGCAGTTAAACGAAAACTCGCAATAAACTCTTGTCTTCAGACTCCAGAGACCATGCATTTGAGCAAGTGACTTTCGTACTGCCGACGAATCCACTGAATTACTGGAAATTCAAGGTGATATAGCGCTAAATTAACGTTTGATTAGTTTTAGAGCTTTAACTGAGATATGGTTGAGAGTATGGATAAGGGTATAGTGGTTGGCTTGGCCATGATACACTCTACTGGTAGATGAGCTTGCGTATTGGACGCCGTGCATGACTGTAGTGCACCAAAAATCGTGCGATATCCAGTACAACATTCATCTAACTCGCATTTTGATATCTAGTCATAATCTTTCTAATTTTTGCAAAAAAGTCGATAAAGTCGGGTTAGCGTTGTTAGCAGATTAATCGTTGTCACCAGATCTGTCCCGTCGCAGACGACTATGGATCGCAAGCACGAAAGCGTGCACGTGACTAGATTCCTTCCAGAACAGTTGCGAATGTTACCTAAAATATTACTCCAAAATGGCAGAGAGTTCTGACATTTGGCAGCATGCTTATGGGTGCAAAGGGCAAACGTTCTTAGCTTTACTAGTCCAGTCTTTTGAATAAACAATAAACGGGATAAACTGTTATGCGAAACAGCCTAACACCTGTTAAACAATACCTCGTATTATTGAAAAAAGTGAACTATGATTATCTATTGAACGTTTCCGAAACTCTAACTGATCTGAAAGCTTCTTTTTTGTTCAATCGAAAAACCTTGAAGGTTTCCGGCGACAGGTTAAATTGGTCATATAACAGTAACCTTCTTAAAATTTGGAGAAAGATATTTCAAAAAGTCTGATCTGCACTAAAATTTTGTAAATGATTCCTTTCACTTCTTCACGATCTCTCTGAACAAGCAGGAAAAACTTTGTAAAGTAGCAAACATTTATCCACAACTGTGGCTATATAGGGATAAATAAGTATAAATTTCGTGCAAAAGAACACCGCAACCGTTTTATCATAGCTTTGTTGGAGTATTTTTAATAAGAACATTGTACAAAGGATAAAATTGTGCTGAAGTTAAATATCCTAAAAATCTGCGTCGTGGTGAATAGAACTATGGTCTCGATTTTAAAGCTTTTTGTTTGAATGAGCATATCACATTAATCCTAAATGATAGTAATCTCTAAGTCGATTAAAACATGAGTTGATGAGCAAGCCATTCTATGAAGAGACACCTATTGTGAATAATCAGTTGCATGGATTATGGTAAACATACCTAATGACTATGTAATAACAACTTTGATAGTAGTTCTACAAAAATGGTCAAAGTGAGACTGAAAACAACTCGATGCGTTTAAGTGAAACGGTCTCACATAGCGGGGTACTGTAGCGATCTTTTGGTGGCTTGAGTTCTTTGGTGAAAGGAAGTAATCAGGAATTAAGTGGATACATGTATCATTTACAAGTACTCTCTTGCTTTGTACTTCTTCTTTTGCGACTAGAATAAAAGTTTCATTGTTGAGATATCCAAGCTTTAAGTTCAGTAAGCACCAGAACAAGAACCGTGACGAAGCTTTTCAAGTGCCACTTAAAAAAACTGCAGTTCAGAAACTCAGTTGTGACCAAAAACCATAATCAAAGTTATTTTACGCTTGTGATTATTTTCTTTCTAAAAAATAAACTAATTAGTTTGTTCTTTGTCTCCAATCTCATAATTTTTATCATAATTCTGCTTTTTTAGAGACAATTGTTGGTCGGCCAACAATGGCGTGTCGACGGTGAGACCGCATAAATGTCTGTTTGATTTAGTTCGTGTCACTCTTTTGACTACTCTGCGTTCAAATTTTGTTCTAATGTTCAACGTTTAGATCCTTACGTTTTGGTTTCCAGGCTTTTTGTTAATGTTCGAAGTTTTCTGTAAAACGTGATGAACTCCATCCGATGACGATCCTTCACGTGACGTTCGAAGCCGAAAACCGTGGACTGAAATTTTTTTCTATGAATAAAGCAAATTACACGCTGGATTTAAGACTTTATTGCATATTAAATAACTGTTTACTCATATCAAATAAAAACTTCATTGAACTGTTTTGAGGGTTTATTTCTTTTAAGGTTTTCTATATTAAGTGATCCTCAGTAGAAAAGTTGCTGCTCGTGCTTATCGTAAAAAGTTAATTAGGAAGAGAATTCTTCGTCGGTATCACTTATCTTGATAATTTCATACTCAAACAACTCTTATGAAAATAAACAAGATCCCCACTCTGTCGCTCTGCAAGAGGGAGTGGTCCGGTAGGTTACTGCTTCAAAAATGAATAATCCAGAGTTCAAGAACAATGGACCACTCCTGTGTGTGAAACCTTAATACTCAACGATGGTGTTAGCTTCTGACGTATCATTTTGTTAACAAAACTGACAAAGTAAGGGAGAATGAAGTAACGACAACACAGAACAAGCATCTAATGCTCACCATTGTCTATACTATTGTTATCACTATTTTTTTAGAATGCTCTGCTTAGACGAGGTTGTTGAACAGCCTTTATTCAACTACCGTTTCGATGTCTTCGCCTTCCTCAGAGCTTATGATCAGATTATTATCATTGATACTATTACTACTGCCGTTATTAATGTTGCTGTTATTATGACCGCAGTGTTTTGTCAGTTTACCGTGTCCTGTGGAAGTGCTTCGGTTTCAAACATCAACAGCGGTGGTCCATATTCCCAAGCTCACCTAATATCTATCCATTCGTCATCAGGGTCGCCTCATCTGAATAGTTTGACATTTCCACCCAGAAAGGTCAATCATGCCACAACCGTAGCCGCCGAATTATCTGTGAGTTGCCAAAAATTGTGAAAAGAAGAAATCGCATTTAAAAAAAAAACGAGAATACCTTAGGTCTCATGAATAAGCAGAGTCTATTGAGCTCAAACTCGGGCTCTTGTTGCTGGTATTACTACTGCTTATCATTATTTATTAGTTTTGCTATTTTCATAGTTTTTCACAGACATCAGGTATCCTTGAAAAAATATTACTAAAAAAAATGCGCTTTATCGACATTGTCCAATTGAGTTTCAGGTAGAAACTGTGGACAAGTGAAAGCTGCATACAAAAATTGCTAAAACACGCGGTAGATTAATGAAAAGACATGTGCTGCACCGTTACATGAGTTCTATTGGAACTATCAGAAGCTACAAAAAAAATTTGAAGATACGATGCGATTAGTGACTCTCAGGGAATCGTCCATACAACTAGTATGATGGTGGTTTGGCCGGGTTTTCCATCGAGTGCTGAGAAGCCTAAGAGATATGGTATGGAGTTCCGACGTCATCACTGGAGACGCAGTTTGACATCAGCGGATCAAAGATAGGTTCGTCATCTTATGCCTATGCCTTATGGTTAGTTCTAGCCTTCGTGATATTGGTCCACACTTAAAAACTTATTGGATTTGGAAATTCTAGATCCTTCTTAGCTTTAAGGTAAACATGCCAGTTGAACAGCCAATAACAGTTGTCAACCACGATGATGTGGAAGTCAACAATAAGGGCTAGCAATTGAGTTATTAACTATAACGTTGAAAAAATATTGAAGACTCCATTATTAAATGACGATTAAGTTAGTCTCAAGTGTTTTGTGCAAAATAGAGCGAGCTTTAGGAGTAACAAACACGACAGAGGTGTAGAAGAGACTTTGCTCTATCGTAATAAAGTGAACGGATCACAAAGGAAATCAATATTTTACGGTGTTCGGCGGGTGGTCGTTCACAAATCGTCTGCTTAAATTAGTTAGTCAAAGCAATGGCAATATGCCCGTAACTTCCTCAGCATCTTGCACGACTGGACCAGTTGAAATCCAAGCAACTTTTCGTTGATTGCTAGCTTTGTGGTTTCTTGACGATAAAAAATAATTCTCCAATAATTAGAGAGCTTCAGGAATCACGAACGCGGCAGAGGTGTAGAAGAGACTTTGGTCTATCGTTCCATTGGTATGAGTGATATATATATTAGCATTTACTGTGTGTTATTATGGTCGAATCTGCAAAAACAATGCTGTCAGTACTTGGAAGCACTCAGCACCAAATATTGTGTTTACTTCGATATTTTTTTACCGCTCTTTTCATACAGTAACCACAGTGATTGAAATAAAATAACAGCTAATTGCTAGTTAAACTACCAACCAGTGAACATTCGAGAAAAGGTTTTTTTTTGGTAAATACTAAGTGTGAAATAATTGTTTTTCTGGTTTTATTTCTATTTTTTCCATATGCCTTCGATTAGCTATCGAATAAATATGGATTATGCGATAGAAGGGCTCTGGAACTCACTGTACTGGAAAAGGAATACCATGATGTCCATATCGGTTACTTGAGGGCCAATTGTGGGCATTGTGTGGTCCAAACTTTGCGTTGTGGGTAAAAAATATTACGCTTGTACGGGAGCCAATCGTCAGTTATTCCGACTAGATTCGTTTAAATCAGTTTGCAATGAACAAGAGAAACTTTTTCCTGCTTTAGTGGCCGTTCCACGCTCGCAATATTTTATTGGAAAAAAATTAACTCGGCAGAACAAAGCGTATCCTAAGTATTTCCCTTTCATAAAATCGTTATTATCACTACAACTACCACCGTTATCCTCACTGTCGTCGTTTTCTCTTTATTAAGACTCTGTCGCCATTGACATTTCCTTAAATCGTAATTGCGAAAATAATCGAGTATCTCCTCAACAGCTAAGCGATTATCTCATAGACATTCCAAAGAACGGCGCCATATGCTGCTGAGGACCAGTTGTCTCGTCCCAATTTGGCGTCCAATGAATAGCAGCTGGAATCATATGTATCATAAAGGAAACGATTGTTCTTCTTCAAGCTTTCTTTGGAGGATGAATTTTTTCGTATGAAATGCTGAGATATTTGCAAAACTCCGGACCACAGGTGTATGCAGTGGAGAACGAACACGCGCTGTTGTCCTTACCGGTAAGCATACACCTGTGGTCCGGAGTTTTGCAAATATCTCAGCATTTCATACGAGTTATAATTCGAAACATAACCTGCCATTAAGAAGAAAAAGGCAGTAAATAAAAAAAGAGTTAATATGATGAATTTTTTGTTTTCCATAATCTCCTACATTTCAGAACTCCATTTTGAGTATCATAAATTGCGGAATACAGTATGCGAATATCTCAGTGTTTGATACATAGTAAAAAAAAATCTGTCTTAGCGTTCTTCATGTCCTTGTGCTAAATTCGTGTGCCTCCAAAAACGGAGAACTCAAAGCAATAAAATTCCTTGTTGGCTTAATGATTCTAAAGATTTATTATAAGAAGATGGTTTATGATCAAAACAAAACAGACACGGCAAGTAAATGTCTCAGTGGGCATGTCTGGATAATCCGATTGGAATGGCAGCTTTAACGAGTTATCTTGATTCGGCCAAGCATTGTTTTACCACATCGTCTTCAATAGCCAGTCGATAACCGATTGATTTTGGTCAGCATTATTAAGGCTGTGAATTAAAGCAACGATGGTTAAAAAAAAGCCGAAAAAGCAATAAAATAATAGAAGGAAAATCTTTTCGCCCTAAACACGACTTGAAATAGTGAAAATTGGGAAAGTAATAGAATAAAAAGAACTTGGACCCTTTCGCGCTCTTTGATCAAAATCGACATTCAGGATTCAATTCAAATAGACAAAGTTAAAATGCACTACTGCGACTGCTACTTTCAACAAAAATGCAAAAAAGCACTAAGAAACATTGATGAAGAAGAAAGAGAAAAGTGTTAACCTCCCACGTTTCAGCTTCTCGAAGAAGTCACCTGGCTGATCTAGGATATCGAGCTTACCTTTCAGCTGTCGTCCTTACGGTCCATTCATTCGTACGTATGAGGAATCTTCAGTATTGCTTGAAGACTCTCTTAAGAAAATCTTCTGGAATGTAATAGGAGCGTATATAATGGAAGTGGGTTAAGGATCTTAAAGCTCTGAAAAATAGTTGACGAAAGCGAAAAAAGAGTTTTACCTATGACGAACCTCATAGAAATACATTAACCATTATACTGCACTAAGAAACGAAGGAATGGTTGGATGCATATTTAAGTATATCTAAAATTACTTTTGGAACCTACCGATTCAATGACTTTATCCTTCTAGAAAACTCTAGTGTCACCTTGCCGAGGTTGGTGGGGTGCGCCATCATCTCGGATTATGAAATCAAATCAAGGATTACGTATATATTTCAGGGCAATTCCAACTCGCTGCACTACATGCGCCCATCTTGGATAAACTTACTTACTTGGAAACTTGGATCTCCCGTATTCACTGATAGAGCGTCCCCATCACAATTTCCACTCGTTTCTTTCTCGCGCTACCACCGTCCATGATGGTGTTCTACTTTGAATGTGGTGAAGTTCACGAAGTCGAAGCAAATATGTGACGAGAAAATTTTTAAAGTAAAAAGAAGAACAATACATCAGTGAACTATTGTTTTTCGATGAAAATGACTCATGGATCACGATATGATGCACGTAGGCATCACAATTTTCGAGGCAGACCATTGTCATGGACCACAATCGCGATGAAAAGAACCGAATGCAAGGTGTGCTGAGACCAGTGGATCTTGCCAGGATGTGCAATAAAATATCAATAGCAGTAATCTTTCTTATCGAGAACTTGCAAGATTGATTCGAACGTTTTCAGTTATAACGAAAAGTGTGATGGCGGTTCGAACGCTTTTAGAGAAAATTGTTCTAGGAAGCTCGCGAACGGCCTAACAGAACAATGCTACGAGAATTCGTATAAAATCGACTTGATTACTTTTGGCAGCATTTAAATCATTGTGAGAGAACTACTGCTTTGATGCTAAGAAAGAATAGAAAACAGTCCTGGTAAACATGTTCTGTTAAAATCGATGGCTATTTCGAAAGAACGCGCAGTTCATCGACTACGCGGCTCCCTTATTCTTAGTTTACATCTCGGAAACCTGTCATGACCAGAATGAAGAGGCGGTCAAGGTTCATGCATAAAACTGCTCTTAAGAATGTATGTATTGCTAAATAGTACTTAAAAACACGGTTAAAATCAGAAAAGCTACGACGACTGTTCAAAATCGACGACACCGTAATATACGGCTGAGCATAGAAGTCCATTATGAACAGGAAGAACAGTAGAGAGGCAGGAAGGGACACCTGTGAAGAGCACCCACTGTGTGATCGGACCTCTTGAGAACCATATAAAAGTTGCTGCTTTCGGAAAAGACGTGTGCTAAAAATGTCTTAATTCGGAACGATAACAGCTGGACAGGAGCTGTTAACAGTTAAGTTCGACTGATGTCAAGAGCACTACATTGGAAGACCACGAAACCAGGTGCTCAAACCCTTCTACAGAAAACACTCTACAAAAAAAACTTATTACCTATTATGATCCTTGTGTGAATTGCATTTACTAGTAAACTCTCTTATAAAGATAATACCGAGCGAAGAGAGACCAGAGTAAGAGGCATTGGTGAATAATTTATTGAACAAAAAGAAAGCATTGACAAACAGAGACAATGAGATTATGTTAATTATGACTTTGAGAATGACCAAGGCTATTAGTTTAGCAGGTAGCCAAAAGAACACATATGAATATAGGGCCGTGTTCAGAAGTTTGTAATAATACGATCAAATAGAAGAAAACAAAAGGAAAAAAAGCAATGATTTGAGCGATATTGATCAATCTCACTGATATGCTCCGCTACAGTAGTGTTCCACCTGTAATTCTCCATTGGGAAGTTACGTCAAATTCGACAGGAACCATTACCATCATTAGCGGAGCGATCATAAAATGATTATTTCTATCCTTTGAAAACAGATCTGTGAAATCACCCAGCCATATCGACCAAGAATGTGACTAAGTTAGTAGAAGAAGGAAGTGAACCATGAACCGACCCTCCTCTCCCTGCTATCATGCAATTATGCAATCACTGCAATTATATGACAACTCTGTGAGATTCTTAAGGTTATCAAATTGAATAAAACAATCTGAAGCATGTTTATGGTTGCTATAGAAGCTAGTTTTTTATTTACAGTATATTTTGCATGATATTTTAGTAAGTAATCCTCTATTTATCCGTGCTAGTTGATTAGAGGGCGTAGAGTAAACACACTAATATTTCTACTCTTCAGTTATGCTTGACATTTACCGGTTTCTTTTCGAGATTTTCTGATGTATTTGATCTACATAGAACATGACACACTATGTAGGAAAAAGCTGGTCTCCAATCGATTTCGGTATTTCGTAAGACCGGTTTGGTTTTCGTGGACGTCGTTTGAATTCCCAATTTCGTCACCTGCGTCCAATTCATCGTACTTGTCAAACTTTTCCACCAGGGGTTGAGCTATACTTGTAGGCCACTCCAAAAATCAATTAGCCATATTCCTATGCTTTAAGGGATATAGATTTAGGCCATTTTTTAACCTAAATTCATTGATAACCTTAGTAGGTGGTATATTCCCGTGACCAGGAAACCCAAGTCAAAAACCAGTAAAAGGAAGTTTCACTTCTTTCTTCTTCATGCCAGTATCACTGTATCGCAGATTGTAAGAAGTTGATGGTGCATAATATTATAATTGATTGGAGACCTAACGAAATTTGATACGCTAGCAGTCCACAACCCCAGTGCAAGTCATAAAAAGTACTTTTGTCTTCAACTTTTTCTCTTTGTTCTCTTTTTCTCCTTTTTTTCGTCTGTTTCTTTATGTTATCTTAGTGTTAATTTTCAAATCCACGAACGGATAAGGAGAGGGCAGAAATAACGAACTCTCTCAAAAGTGATGGCAAAAACTGGTATTCAGCATATTTCGTCAACTTTTATAAATTCCACGCTCCTACTTGTTAGTAAGCTAACGCTTCTTGCAAATTGTGAACCGAAATGGCGAGGAACGACAACAGCCGAACTACGATCGACTGCCTTCTTTCACTGCTTTGATTTCGCATTTCTACTTATCCACTAATCTTTTTTTTTTCATTTCACCACACAACTCAACTCCGATATCTTCTCCCACCCTTAATGTTATATGGAGATTTCACTTAGAAAAGTGGACATAAACTCGTCTTCAATGGTTCTTGGAATTTCAATCGTTCAAGTGGCACTCTACTTCCTTCATTTAAGTAGCTATCAAAAGCAAACTAAGAAAAAAGAGGCATTACGATCAAAAAGCGATCGTCCTTTTGACGAACACATGACGAGCGAGATGCATCGCATGCACAGATAGCAGATGGAAGTGCATGGAGGATGGAGTGCATTGTATCCTACGCAGCTCCTGATCGATTTTGAATTGTTTTTGGCTGCAATTTTTGTATTCGCCCGATAGCTTCTTGTCCAACAGAAATATGACGCTGAGCACGGTTCATGGAAAGGTGTTCACAACACTAAACAATTCACAAAAACCTTCTTTTGGTAGTAGTTCGCCTCACCACGAGACTATTGCTGTTGAGGGTAGCATGCACCACAGCGACTGTTACTTGTGAAGACAGCGCTAAAAATTCCTCTTCAGATGTATCTGGGCAGTGGAATTCGACGCACTAGGCTGAATTTTCACTTAAGGATAAAAAGATGATAAATCATTGAGGAGACGAAAAAATGCTCACAGAGTATACGATTACCAAAGAGATTCAGCGCAAACCGTCTTCAGAAACAGTTATCAAGTTTTGTTACCACAACTTTTTACCGACCAATGTGTTCAAGGACCTTACGACTTACAATTTGTACCATGTGCTATTTAAAATGCTATTTAGAGCTAAAAAAGGTCACATAGAACTTTCAGTTTCCACCTAAAATCAACAGTATTTATATGTTCTCTTAATTTTCGAACCTATTGAATGCTTTTTACTTTCAAGTCATGTGCTCCCAAAACCTATTACACTTTTCTACAAGCATATCTCGGTCCATAATAAACTTCAACAATTGGAACGAAAACGCACGGAATCTAGAAATTTCCTTCGACTTGTTATAAGTCGTCCTATTCTACCCCGACAAAAATTTCCTTTTTCTCCAAAGTTTCAACTTTATACAGAGTTGAAATGAAAACCTGAATTTAGCTTTTAAGTTATTAGAAGTTATTAAGTTGTTCAGAACGGCAGAGTAAAGCTTATTCCAGAGCTGCGTCGAGTTACGCACATAACAAAGCTGAGATATGAGCAGAACGCGGAACCTCAGGTGAGCTTCGAAACCGCAATTGCCCTTTACGGAACTCCATCTGCTTTGCACTGTACTATCGAGCACTTGCTTTATCCCTTTCTCAGCCAGCCCTTTGTCCTAACAATCTTATCAACTTACACGTCTTGTAATAAGTCTCATGGTCGACTTTCTATAACCTCAGCATCTATCGAATAATTCTCGAAATCCTTGTGTAACAAACATGAGGTGTAACTTTATTCTTTATTTCTGCAACGCGGACGTTTCCGCAGTATCGACTTCTTGAGAGCCTGGAAGGGTATACTGGTATGTAATTTATTAAGCTAAGCTCTTCACAGACAGAAACAGAAAGATGGAAAACTGAGCGATAATTACAGATCTACCGCTTCTTGGAAAATTTACGTTTCTTCCGCTGAAGAAGAACGGCTTCTTGGAGTTGCATATGATTGATGAGTGACCAAACCACATCAAATTTTGACTCTATGATACGGATCTAGATCACGTGTGATTTCTGGACATTCCTTCCTGCTATTCATCCTCGGATTCATGGCATTCATCTAAAAGCCTCAAGAAGTTTACGCCTTACTGTTTTGGAATCCTGTGTGAGGCTAGTGATTTTCATACTAAATTGTTCTCCGCTATGGTTTTGTATCGTCTATGCGGCCCTATTGGGTACTTTATGTTGTTTTTCTTTTTCTTTTGCCATCTAGGTGCCCTTTTATACGGATACATAATGGCCCGCCTGTTTCGCCAATATATTCACCTCTGCAAGTATCACAAAAGATTAGGTATATCGTAATACCTGAGCTCATGCAATCACCGTTTCTGTTATAAGAGCAAATTACGCAATTTTGTGTTTCACAGAGACGGTCATATAGCCTGTTATGAACTAACTGACGATGTAGTGTATCCGATGGTATTTCAACTATCCCTACCGATTCCTCAAGAACTTCCCTTTTTAAGCGTCGCCTTAAAACTACACTTACTTTGTCGCCAATAAAGGACCAGATTTACTGAAATAAAAAGTAAAATAACACCTCGTGTTTACCACACAAAGGTATAGAGGATGCTAACAGCAACCACCTATCAGCAGGAATGGTATGGAGGGCACAAATCATTTGCAATAAACCCAGTTAAGATAAGGCTTTAGTGGAATCACAATACACTTGTTTAGATTCTTCAACTTACACGAGGTTGCTATAGAAGTTTCATTGGGCTAATTTTTCGACGTTTTGTAGACGATGATCCGAGTTGATGGTCCACAGTCGTCAGTACTTTCAATGTAAGGCCTTCGCTATCGTATCGAGTCGAATCTTCTTCAGTAGAGCCGATTGAGGCAACCTAATCCGGCGGTGGTTTTTCATACAGTACGGTTGTGTACTGGTTGTCGACTGATAGTGATTTCTTCTCATGTTGACAACTCATCCTGTAGCAGTAGGTATTGGAGCATTTCGCACACACAAAATAATAACGACTAAACCGACTTTAGCCACTTGTCAATATCCAGGAAAGAAGTTTTATAACAACTTCGTTTATGCCAAACATTCTAAACAAAATTACAATGATTGGAACAAAATAGCAGTAAATGAAAGTTAAATATTATGCCGAGTAATCTACTACGCAAGTGTCCTGCTCACCAAAAATTATCCGAAGTTATTAAAAACCCGGCATCGACCACTATGCTACTTCTTTTAAGCAATTCATTACTTCTATAATGCTGAGACATTTGCAAAACTCTGGACCACAGTTGTCTACGGTGGGGAACAAACCCGCTATTGCCCTTTCCGGGGAACAACGCATTCACCACCACACCATGCGGGTCCTTCGTTTCGTCTGTCTCTCAGCTAGTTCTATCGATTTTTCACCATCAGCAATCACCCGTAAACGGGATTGATCTGGGAGGCACAAATCGGCATTGAACCCAGTTATGCTGAGGCTATAGTTGTAATCATAATCTTAACCTTTTATTTACTGCCTATTCTTTTTAAGGGCAGACTATATAGCTTCTATAATGCTGAAATATCTCAGCATTATAGAAGTTATATTTCGCAACATAGCCTACCCTTAAAAAGAATAGGGAGTAAATAAAAAGGTTAACAATTCATTACTGTTCTTCCGTTTCATACTGTTGACACTGGTCATGAGTATGGATTGCTTAGATATGAGAAGTAATAAAATATACTCAACGTAAGCTGTAAAAGACCTTCAAATGCTGGCAGCGATAGATGGCAGACAGTAATGGAATATAATAAAAAGTACAAATAAACGAAAGAGATCTCAGCGCTAATCAATCTCAGAGCAATGCACCATGCATTCTGCTTCGTCAAACCTCGTTAGCTATCATTTAATGCATATCTAGCCTATAAAATGACTCGCGATTGCCTTGCATGGAGTCCGTTCTTTAATCTCTCTGACAGATCGATTTGTAGACCACGGAAGAATCAAGGGCTTAAGGGAACTGGGGTGTGGGATCGATTCCATGGGTATTGCAGGGCTGCTCTACCACTGCGCCTCACCCACCGCTTGGTGAAATTTAGTACATTAAAACACGTATACGTGTAGCCCGATGAAGCATACTATCTTTTATTTCTACAACTATGTGTTATTCACAACGGCAAACCTTCTCAATTGCGAAATCATCATTTATTGTTGAAAAAACAATATTGCTCGTTATTCACGGTATTTTAATACGGCCAACTTTTACGACTTGCTGAGCCGACATGAAACTAGACGTAGTCCCACACGGTAGCTCAGTAAATTTGAGTATCAAGCGTTATATGTTCGCCATGGAGTATTATCTGTCGTCCCGTTGATTTTCGAATGACTCGGGTAGGCTCTAGGAATTCTTCCATTTAGCAGCCCGGGAGTTGTGCTCGCTCAAAGGACTCGTTTGGCATCGTAACTTTTTTCCTGGGATTTCGTGAAGGACTCTAACCATCGCGTTGGTGGCTTTTCTGCATTAAGTTTGACATACAGAGGAATACGATCACTAACTGCTCTCGTCCATCGGTTGTCGGTCATACGTACTACGTTTCCGGCCTATCTTATCATCGACAGTTTGGTGCATATAACACCTTCGATTTTTCGCCGCTGACATAGGCCGGAGCTTTGGATCCGTTCCCTGACTTGTTTGACACGGGATACTCCTAGCATCCATTCGACAGCGAGTTCAATAATGTTGAGTAATGTTCCGCCCTGTCTACGCGGCAACCAGGTTTCTGACGCATACGTTAGGACAAGAATAATCGTGGAGTCGAAAAGATGAGTACGGAGTCGAGGGTTCCTTGTTCACTTTACAACATCTTCGATGCTCTTAAAAGCTCCCAAGCTGCTCGCTTCTTCTTGCTAACTATAACGCTAAGTCTTTCATAGTGTTCATTTCCCGCACCTATATAGACGCAACTGTATCATTCGGAGATGTTCATTCAGTTAAACGTGAATGGGGCATGAGTAACCAAATTGTTCCTCATGGACATCGGTTTAGTGAGATTTAGTCGAAGACCAATCTTTTCACAGCCTATATTATGGTCGGTATGCATTCGTACCTCTTGGCTATTATTTGATGTTGTAAGGACGATGTCATCAACCAAGAGAAGGTGGTGTAATTGCCGACCATTGATTTCTACTCCTATGTTATCCCATTTCAGTGTTCGCATGACGTTCTCGAGAGTGGCGGTAAATAATTTTGGGGAAGTGGTATCGCCTTGCCTATCCCCATTTTAAGCGTCGATGTTAATATCGTTTCTAGAATGGGGATATCTTACTTGTGGAAATTTTATGCAGCTCACGAAAAATCTTTATATATTGAGTAGGCGCTTCATGGCTGTCCAAGGGTTTTACCACTTCTAACTCAGCTGGGCCAAAGTTTTCTCTAAATCGATGAAAGTGAGATAGAGAGTACTCTGGCGGTATTTCAGTGAATCTTTTTATCGTGTCGGTGTCATCCATCGTACTGAATGCTTTTCGAAACTCTGCTTGCTTACGCGGCTGTAATTCGTCCAGTGCTCTGCTTAGGATGACTGGAGTGACCACCCATTGATAAACTCGAACATATATTAGTATGATTCACTGATTCTAAGATGAAGCTGTTCGGTGGTTTGGGCTTGTCTGGAGAACACGAGGCGTATCACACACCCTGGTTTGAGATTATCTGTTATTTTCCATATTGTTGCTTTGTGGACATTTATGAATTTCTAATTTACGATTTCCATAGGCGCGACAACACCTGAGCCACTAATAACCCTCTGTTATTCGTCGTTACTAAGTCACATCTTAGGCATTGCTCCACGACTTCGGCCACTGTTCATTTTTCCGATTTTATAATGAGTATTTAAAAGTTACTCAGAAATTTGTAGAGTTCTTTTGCAATTAACCTCTTTATGTTTATATCTGGATTTGAAATAAATATTTTCGTTCAGGCAGGAGCTCTTAGAAATCGTGCATTTTCGCATTTTCGCGAGGATCCCGCTTCAATAGAAGTGTTTCGGTACCGAGAGAAGGAGAATATGGGCGTCTCGTTGATTCCTGAGCAGTCTACTTTTAAAATTGAGAATTAGGTGTCTGGAAAATGAGCCTCACTTATAGTGTACTATTTAAAGGTGCTTAAAATTGACCAAAATGGACTCTATTTACTTCTAATTCATTTGCATTTCTATCACTTGATTACAATATGATACCACTATGATGAAATGACCAAACGCATAAGAGTAGAGTTGGTTAGTCCCACTGTCAACGAATAGGCGATGACAATGTCCTCCTGTTGAGAATTTAAGTTTCTTTAAAGCTGTTCCAGGCCTCCAGAGGAGGAAACAGTTCCATAAACCGTTTCTTGCTGCCTGAAATGAAACCTTCATCGTTTGAGCATCAGAGAATTAATGTTGCATGCAGATACAGGACATACTGACTTTTTCTAATGTTTTAATTCCTTCAAAGAAGAAAGATTTTGATGCACGTCTACAGACAGTCTGTGCGTCATCTTCGACAATTTTCATCAAAATCGACATTTCTTCATTGACGGATTAAAATGCTAGGTTTTCCATCCTCGGAAAGAGAAGCCATAAAACTTACATATACCCGTAGAAAGTTTCAGAATATTGAACACATCATTCCTAGACACTTGAATGGGGCACATGCTAAGGTGTCGTTAAGAGCAGCCTTCCCATTCATTTCGCGATATTGCAATCGTCGTTAAAAGCAGTAGGACGAGTTTCTCTGTGAAGCCTGCTCAGTCTTTTAAATCGACTTCTTTCTTCATTGACGGATTAAATGTTGATTCAGTGTCTTTTTCTAATCAATAAAAAAATCCTGGTTTTGTGAAATTTCGAGATGCCCACTTCAGAGTGCTCTTAGTCTTTCTTAACCAACAGTTTTCTGTGGCCCTTCTGAATTAGAGGAAGTGTTTTGGCATCACAAAATCATTATTCCAAGAGAGGGAACCCTATGATTAAATCGATTAATGTATATGTAATAAGCTAAGCACAAAATGCATAACTGCTAATAGGACGGTGTGAAAACACGTCATTTAAAAACTTGGTGCTTTCCTCTTGAGCAGACATGAGGTTGTCAATAAAGAGATCTGTACATTAATGGCGGGCGTCTCTGCGGTTTCGCCTTCTTTATAACCTGGAATGGCCAAACTGGTACGCAGTCTACTCAGCCAAACACTTCCACAAGCAAAACAGAAAAAACGTGAATACATCAAATGTATTCGCCTAGTAAACACCTTTTACTGAACACTTACCATTTTAACCTCTGCCAGTCTTCCAAATATTTTGTGGAGAACATCCGCATAGTCTTACATGAGTGAGGAATGTGTCTGACTCAGGTCAAACAAATCAGCCTGAAATATGGCGCGAGGTCGTGTGATGGCAAAACATCCTCCTTGGGGTTCGTTTTTGGATTTTTGAAATTTATCCAAAACACGTCAAGAGTTTTACGCGCTGATCTTTTGGAATTCTAAGCGAGGATATTGACTTTCACTTCAAACCCTTCTTCGTTTTAGAAATAGTTAGCAGGTTATTAGGTTAGGAAATATAGGATTGTATTAGCACTGTCGGAAAAAGGTTAATAAAAAGTCGAGTATAGGAAATGCAACCTGGTAATTCTTTGGCAATTTTGTAAAATTTATTTTGCAACATAGCAAAGGCTTCCCTAAAGGCACAGCCGTTTAATTAAGCAAGATGCTGAGGGAGTTCAACTGCATGGATCACATTAGAGCTGCGCTTAGACTCATAGAACTTTGTTAGAAAAACTATACCCCTTTTTTCCTTACTTTTGCCAACTGCGAGAAAGCTTTTGAAAGCGTGGAAACGAATGTAGTCTTATCAGTGTTAGTCGACCAAGGTGGATCCATCCTATATACGACAAATAGTTGAATGTTGTCGGAACGCAAACAGCGCATAAATTGAGAGAACACTCAGTTCATAATGAACCCATCTTGCAAAAGTAAATCAGTGGAACTGGATAGTTCTATGAATCAAAGACCACCTTGTGCGTATACCTTGGACGATAAATGAACGTGGGGAACAGCATGAATGTAGAATTGGGCAGAAGAAGAAGAGAACTGCAAGCCTCATTCAGCCCTCTCAGAAAAGCCCACGAATGGCTACTGAAAACGAAACTCCACGCTAACTTTTTCAGTTTAACGGTATTCTATCGCACTTCTGTTATTGCAGAGACATGGGCTGATTCTTCAACGACTTCTTAGATTTTATGCATCAATCGCAAAAACTTCAACGTCATTCCAAATTATAAACGACACAAATCATCCCTTCTTCAAAAACCTGTATAATACAATTGGATGACTAAACATATGTGAGCCAATGATAACAAGAACAGAAAACGACAACTACACTCGACGAAATATGGAGTGAATTCTGAGAGAACGCCAACGCCCTCAAGGATGACCATCTATCTACAAGATGCTTATGGCTGTCTTTAACCTACTGCACTCGCAGGTGCAAGCGATTTATGAACCATGGGATGTGTTTCCTAGAAGCTACCATTCTCGAAGTAGGCTATTACGACAACAACTGTGTGTAGAAGACACAAATTGAAATTGTGCAAAGATCTGCGTAGCTCATAGAGACGGACCTTGCAGGTATCCAGACATCTGATAATAAAAAAGGATAAATCTCTCGGCGTTGATCAATCCCTGAGGCATGCGCAATGCATTCGGGTTCATTAATTATCGTTGAAGGTGATTGAATGCATATCTGGCCTTTACAATGACTCGCGCTGGCCTACCGATGTATCGAGCCAGTGCTGCTATCCTCCCAGAGAAGTCTGGTACCAATCTGCCGATCCCGAAGGGATGGAAGCCTTGGTGGGCTATGGGCGCCAAGAACGGTCCCACGTGTGTGCTGCAGGGCGCTTCACACTACTGCCCACACCCGTCCTTAACATCTCATAATGGGAGACAAAAACCGCCATAGCTTTCGAAACAGCTAGAAAATCCTAAGTTCTACATCATGGTTAACAAGAGAGAGACGTGGATGTAGCCTTACGAATGAAATAAAATAATGAGTAACGGAATCAAGCACCGTTTCTTTCAGTTTATTCACGATGGTAAAATAAGAGCTCACCGTATTATTCACTCTCATCTGTTCCTGACATTGCTGGTATTTCACAGATTCTGCACAGTCTTGGGTTAATCTCCGTCTGTTTACCTTGGCCTCTTTTTTCAATATTCATTACTTCTAGAAACTCTATCCATAAATCTAAACATCATCAAGAGTTTTCTTTTTCTGTGTATATCATATTATTATTACCATTATTACTACGACATGACCCATCTACTGTATGAATCCCAGCACTTGCATTTAGCTCGTCTTCCGCGCATTGTCGTCTACAAAACTCTTTGAAGATTTTGCTTGTTGTTTCCTCTGCTGTTTGAGGATTTCATATTCTTCATGAACGTTGTGGAATGCGAATCGATTCGATTTTTTTGAAATCATGGAGACAGCCAACTGAGGCGTTTCTACGTGGATCATAGTGTTAAGCAGCGGTCGAATCGGCGGGGCGCTTCTTGATAGACTGCATCACTAACCACTCTACTAACCCCCGCCATTTCTTGTATATTTGATCGTTGAAAGCTAAGACTTCCAAGAACTTTATCAATTACTTTTGTTTTTATTCTAAACGTGTTAGAAGGTTTTTACATTGTTTAACTTCTATATAGTCTTCAATAACATAGTGTGTAGCAATGTGTTTAGACGTGTCGTGCAATACTCATGTGGCCCCTGGCTCGATCTCGCGCTGCAGGCTCATCAAGCCTTCCATCTCTCAAGAGGCGGTATATTGGTACCAAACTTGTCTGGTAAGATAGCAGCACTGATTCGATACATCAGTAGGCCATTATAATTGATTTTGTAGGCCACATATGAATTCAGTTACCTTTAACGATGCTTTATGAAATCGAAGAGATACACATCTCCCTAATTGATCGACGCTGAACGCTTTATCCTTCACTTTTGATAAACTTAAATAGTGATTTAACTTCGTCATAGGTTTATGATGACGAAAAAGATTGTCGCTAAAAATCTATTCGACGGACTTCGAGTGCTATACAAGCGTGCCAGATAGCTGGCGAGCCGGAACCGTCAGAACTAGTCATATTTATTTGCACTTGTTCAGGCGGTTATTGACACTTTTTCGTGGAATTTTTACATGCTTTTTTTGCACATTTTTTCCAAATTTCTTTCTGAATCCAACTTTAAGTGCTTCTATGCAGGAACAACAAAAAAGATGCTTTTAGATTGATAATGTATGAATCACTTCTAACTGGTTCTTTCTTAATTTATGTGCTTCTACTTTGTTACCTCGCTTTTCGTAAGGACTTTCGTTTCAGCCGTTCTACTGAATATGAATTATGATGACTTTTAGAGAACTGTGGAAGCGTTTACGGTGAAATAGAGCACTCTTCCTTAATACCTATGCCATACCATACATTATTTTCCCGAGAAATACTTTAGGAATGAGAATTGGGGAGCGAATTGTAAGAATCAGTGGCAACTGCTAACGATATGATTCCTTCACCAAAGCGACAATAGCAGAGTCTCCAAGTTCTATCACCTGGGAATTAACATTTAGAGCAATATAATGCAAAGGATGAAGTTCGGAAAGATCAGATTCATTGTGTGCATGACAAAATCCCTGTTTCGTTGCGATGAAATCACTTGCACGATGTTTTGACTTCTCTGTGCAGTAAATGCAAATAATGCAACACTCGCGCTTCTTCGGCGAACATAACACTTAGCGGTGAAGATTTTGATCCGGATATGGTAGTATAGGTATAGGAGAATAACATAAATCATCAAGAAGGTGCTCTGCACAGTGTTTGCAGCTTTGTTATGTCTGCATTCACAAGAATCCTTTTGAAAAGATTATGGTCGCCTTTCTCTTCAGTATACCCATTGTTGGAAGATGGAATACACTGTGATGTCTTGTCTTGTTGGGTGGTCTCCTGTAAGTGCACCAAACCTAGAGGTGGACGTCAACATCCTATTTCAGAATAGGGCCCTATTGGTGAATGACATCCTTTCCAAGCAGCAGGATTCTGTTCACTTGTGTTCCTGTATTTGTCCATTTGTTTAGAAATCTCAGGTGTGACGCAGTGGTCGGAGGCGCCCCGCAACACACACGTGGAATCGATCTCCACGCCCATGGCCCACCAAGCCTTCATCCCTCCGGGGTCGGCAAATTAGTACCACACCTGTCTGGGAGGATAGCAGCACTGGCTCGATACATCGGCAAGCCACTACGACTCATTGTAAAGGCCAGATATGCAATCAATCACCTCCAAACGATGCTTAATGAAGTCGAATGCATGTCGCATCCCTCAGAGACTTATCAGCGCTGAGAGCTTTATCCTTTTTTTGTTTATTTAGAAAGGGTTCACTGCAACGACGTATTTTATTAAACAAAAGAATTTTCTTGACCCTACGAACAACCTAGAAGAATGCTCCGATATCTGCTTATCCCTAAAAGCGTTTGTGGATTGCAAATCTTGTGAACCAGAAGGAAGAAAAGGTCCAGTACTAAACGTTTTGGACGCTGACTCACAATCCGGACTCTCCACATAGAATGACGTTATATAATTCAAACAAACTGGTCAACGAATTGTTCACTAAAGAGATCGAAGTAGTTTCAGAGCGAGAGAGGAGAGAGTTGGTCGGATACCGGTCGTACCTCCTGGAAACATCAGTTAACATCGCATTTGCGGGAAAATCAGCTTGGGATCTACTCAACGCTTTGATCGATTCGTAATCGCTTTGCTGCGAATTTCACCAATTAGTCAAAGCAATTAATAGAAATCAAGTGCTGAATCTTTTTATAGACGACTATTTTTGAGAATCGAGGAGTATTCCATAACACATAAACTAGATTTTTGGCCATCTAAATATGGTCTGAATTAATATCTTTCAAAAAAAAATCAAGGCCAATAGGTCGAAACCATCAGGGTCTACGTTCCGACATTCCGTGAACTCGTCCCACTATCGCACCGCATACGATGATTCTAATCGTTTTTAACTCCATCCGTTTTTTTCAATATAAAATTGTTCTACCGTAAGTATTTTTAGCACTGTTCATGTGATTGTCGTCACTTTTACTTTTTTGGCTTATTATATGGCTTTCGAGTTGCCCACTAACCGTGAGATTTACCGTGGTTGCAACTATCAACCCTGAAAGAACACAGCACGGCGAACTTCCGTGCGATTCAAAAGGGCCGGCGATTGTGTGTGTGGTGAAAACGTGCAAACGCTCTAACACGGTGCTTTTCGACTGTTCGAAGCGAGATCGCTCTCGACAAGCACCAACAACGTGGAAGAGGACGGAAAGCATTAGATCCTCAAGTTATGGCTTTTCAGTCAGTTACACAAATGTGAAGTTGATTACCTTCATAGATGAAAGTTATGCACGACACAAATCGCTCACGATTTGCTTTAATTCACTTGGTTCACCAGCGACACTTGCTGGATGAGTATAGTTAGAGCAGCGTTGCACAGTAATACTGTGATTTAATTAATACTGAAATAGTTCAAGTAAACAGTACTGAACTCCACTCCTGTTCGTCGAGAACTGAAGCTCCTCAATGGAGCCTGCCATTTTCCATCAGGGCACACAGCACTATATTTTTGGTTTGATTACCTTATTCAATGTCTTGGTCAAAAAATAGCCGTTTAGTGGGTTCTGTTAGTTCACCTTGAATTCTTTTCCTTGCTAAACGTTTCTTGGAGACGAATGCTACTTCATATCACTGTTTAACACCGAGGAATATCCCAAAATGAGGAAGGAAACCAATGACAGGTTTTTTCCAACCATATTTGAGAAGCTCTTTTTCTCGTAAAAATTTGGAGGCTTTAAATCACTGGCTTTCATTCTTGTGTTTTTCTCCGGCGGAAAAGTGCTGTAACTAGTTGTCGCAGAAGACCACCCAGTGTACAAAGCATTTTTTGTGGTGTGAAGAAGAGTAAAAGAAAAAGAGAGGGGAAATGGAAACATTTCGATAGAGTCAGTTTGACGAGCAGTAGAATAGACGTAATTACTACATACAGCTCCAGTAGCGAAGCAAATTTTCTGAGCTGCAAAACTTAGTCCAGTCTATTATCACCAACCAATAATAGGCGAAAAAACAATAATAGGCGAGTACCGTAGACTCCAAGATTTATCGTGCTCCGAATCACGTTCCCAGTTTTTCTCCTGTCTTATATTAGAGAATATACAACACTTCTAATAAAAGAGATTTTAAACAAAGAGAAAAGAAGGAAAAAACTTTAAAAATAAAAAAAAAGAAAATTTACTGTATTCAACAACCAGGCAATAGTTGTTTAGTGTATAAACTGGAAGAATCTTACTACATAGAAATCTTTTTCTAAAAAAGGATCAATCATATCATCGTGGCATTCAGGCACTCTTGGGTGTCGATCAACGCTACGCAGCAAAGGAGTGATACTGTTGGAAGAAGAGAATTAATCGCACGATTACATGAGCTGGCAGCACTTCAGGAAATCCTTGAAAGTTAAACTTCACCGCAAAATACCTTTAAAAACGACTTTTATTTACTCTTAACATAAATAATCAATAATTTCTTAGATGACTAAGCAAACACAGGGCTGCTGATAAGTTTTATTCGGCTAACGTCTTGACCTCTTCGTCTTCTTCAAAGCCGAACTGATTCGAGTCGATGGTCTGCAACAACTACATGGCAAACTGGGCACCTGTGGGTCATTGGCTCTGACCAATCCGGCTCTGAAGAAAACAAAGACGTCTTGACGTTAGTCGAATGAAACTCATTACCAACCATGCATTTGCTCAATGATCCCAGAACCTATGCCATAAAACATTACCGATTTGAAGGAACACTAGTAGGAAAGTGACAAACTTCCTTCTGGTACACAACAACTTGCGATTGCCCGTGATGGTGACCGGGGAACACCTTAGCAAGGCTCCAGTGTGAATAAAAATCTGGAAACACTATGGCATTTCCATCTCGGACCTATAAAGTGAATAGACATATTAATATATCAAACCGTACAACTTTATGCATGCAAACATGTAGATGTTGTTGCGATGTTTTTCAAATGACCACTAACAATTTTAAGGTTCACTGTAGTTTAATGTGCGCATAAGCCTATAACTTCCACCCCTCCTTTGTGGTTATATTGTGAACCATTTCCAACTCATTTTCATGCTCGCTGACGGTCAGCGAGTGGGTATTTCTGACTGTGCAAACAACATCCGGCACTTAGGCTGCTTACGTCTCCGCTTCCACCCACATCATCGCACTCGTGGCTGGCTGGTCTGTATGTGCTAGTATGCACTTCGACGATTTGACAAAGCATCTACTCTTTATTGTTGTTGTCTGGTTAGCCGATATTTTCATCATTACTCTATATACGATTCAGCTGTTCTGTGTTTTTGCCTGAACTCTATCAAATTCATAAAATCCTCTGCTTCACACACCTTCCATTATTAGATGTGCCTATAAACAATCTTCCTTTCCTCTTCTAGTGTGCAACTCGTAATTAAGCGCTGTCAAGCAATTTTCCTGTTTTTCTGTTTCTGCCATCGAAGTAAACAACTCATAAAACCTTGAGCTAACTTTTTCTACGTTAGTTCTCCGAACTATAGAGCAACCTCGGATGAGAAGACCAAAATAAAAACATCGTTGCCGCTTTGCCGGCTACCGTAATTTGTTAAAACCATTTTTTTTCCTTTGTAGGCTATTGTATTTTTAATGAAGACAAGAATGATACTTTTGATCTATTAAATATCGAGCAATTATCCAATTCCAAATATTTCAAAAATAGAACAGAAATTAGCTATGGTTTCCCTGCATTGAAATGACCATGACTGTAGTCCAGTAGATACCTGATTGATTTTTTGCAGATGTCATCATGTTACCACCAAAAACCTTCTGTACGCTAATGGTTCTAAGCATTGAATCTATCCTGCAATTTTTTATTTCTAAAAAATAACAGAAACTTACAGTTTCTAATCTCTTTTTTTTGAGAGGTGGAGTTCATAACTTCCAACCAACCTTTAACTTTAAGCTCAGACCTAGCTTTAAACGAGATATTGCTCAAAATGTATGTTGGTATCATACGTCCTTAATGCGATATGAGTACTTTCGATTGTGGATGATTGAAATTCCAGAATTGTCATAAACGGAGCAATCGATTAAATGAGATGCGTCGGGTTCACATTTGAACACACCCACATAGAATTCACAATGACAGTATGGTTTTGATCAATTCCTATGTTTTGTGTGCGTGAAGGTTAATCTGTTTTAGAAGACTGGATTTCAATCGAAGTGTGGTAATATCATTGACCTTGTTATGGAAGAACTTGTGGGGATTTAAAAGCCAAATGTTATTCGGGTAGAGCTAACGATCTTTCTTTCTTAGAGATATGATAATACTTTATTTCGCCTCCGCTAAAGGCCTTTCACATTGCCGTAATATCCTACCATACAAATTTGAACAATGAAGTGAAAGGCGAATAGTGCCGAACAACCCCTCAAGAACTCGTTACACATTTGACTCCGGTCATAGCATCATAAAGATGATTGAATTAAGCTATTTGGGTTAACGTGCAAGGTAACCTAGCAAAGAAATCAGCCAGAATCATTACTTTTTTTGACGACAGGATACATTGGCTAATAATACAATATTTGCTTCACATTGCTTAACTTTTCGCCTTCATTAGAGCCGTCTTTTTTGTGCATGCCTTCCACTCATTGAGGGAGACCGACCACACAGAGTTGACATAGGTGAGGAGTGTGACAATTTGACAATAAGTGGAAGTCATCAATGTCACCGTCAATGAGTGTAGGGCACAAAAAACTCCTCTGAAGAAAGCGAAATCCTCCTAAACGTTAGCCAGAGTGAAATTAATATTCAATTAGCAACTTTGAATTTGCTCATCAAGAAAGCATGAGGTAAGCGGTCAGTACCGAGTTTAACATAAAAGTGAGCTATGGGAATGTAGCGGTGAAATCAGTGTCTTCACCCTCCTACAGAAGTCTGATGCCAATTTTCTTCCCACATAAAGGCGGAGATCTTGGTTTCCTTAAGGTTCGGAGTCGAACCAGTGACCAAGTTGTATTCCAGGGTATCTCAGACCTCTACGCTGCATGTTCTCCACACTGGATTTTCATTTGCGAATTTGATAGTCTTTCATAAAATATTCGAAGATTCATATTTCACGCTGCTTTACCCTATTTTGCCATCTGAACAATGTTTTTTAGTGAAAAGTCCTACACGACTCTGTCTAAATACAGTAGACCGGTGTATGCGTGTGGGTGTGTTCGTTTTTTCCTATCTCTTCATTTTTTGCAACCGTCCAGAACTGGTCTATTGGTCGATGCACACTTATCAGCTAATCGCTCATGAAAGAGAGCTGAGCTGTTGCTTGAAAATTCCAGTTATTTATTTATTTATTTATACGTGTGTTAACTGTTTGTTTATTGCATCTTGTTCGAAGGGACAAAAGTAATACCGTGTGCTTGTAATCAGCCATTGACCAAGAATTCCTAATTACTAAGGGATAAGGTAGAAAAGTATTTGACGTTGGTTAATATCTGAGAGATGCAGCACGTATTCGACTTCATCAAGCATCGCAGAGTGACTGAATGTATATCTGATCTATTTGCGATAACTTACTGATGAATCAAGTCAGTTCTCTTATCCTGCTAATGAAGAGAAACCCGGAGGGATGGAAGGCAGGTTGACCATTTGCCGCAGATTCCCACCAAGCAATCCTGGGTGGGCTGCAGGGCTTCTCTAAATACTGCGTTACGTTCGCCCACAATTGTTATACTATAGTACTAATTTATTTATTATTGTAAACCGACTTTCAGTTAACCTCCGTAAAAATTATCGATGTACGTTATTTCACTGATAAACTCACGCGAGGTTGTTACCAAGGATTTATTGGCCCACCGTTTAGACGTCTTCATCTTCCTCAAGGTCGATGATCCTATTTGATGGTCCGCAGTCGTTCATTTTCTCTATGTGGTGTCTTCATCGTCGTATCGAGTCGGATCTTTTTCAGTGGAGCTCTGCCCGAATAAGGCAACCTCACCCCGCAGCGCTCCTTCACACAGGGCGGTTGTTATTCATACGACTTTTCGTTTATAATGATTTATTTTTTACCGGATAATCTATCCTGCAGCAGTCGGTATTAGCTAAGCTTGCACCTAGCGAAGTAATGTCATTGCAAACCGAATTTCTTTTAGCCTCGTATGAATGATACCATCCCGTGTACAAGGGCGCTACCGGGTGATGCTCTCTCACTCGAGAGGTGCTCAAATGAGTGGGATCCGACTCGACACAAAGACTAGTTCTTTTATTTTTATAATTGATTTCGACTATTGTTTTTATTCAACACTTCTCTCCTTTTGTTCCTGGTCCTTTATCAGTGTTGACCCAAATGCACAAGTTGGAACTATTCCCAAACACGATTGGTATGGCAGCCCAGGAGGAGCAGAAGGGTTAATAAGCCGGAGGTGAAGTTGAACCAAAACCACGCGTATAATTCACGCCATCTCACTGCACTTGAGGCAATCCCACTTCATAGTAAAGTTAACCACCTGTTTCACTTGTCGTCCCATTGATAGCCGAATGAGATAAGCGCGTGCCACTAAACCTTCCATTTCTTCCCGTGTCGCGTTCAAGAGTAGCCAGTGGATTCTGCTTGCCCTAGATATTTGTTGAGCATCATATCTTTCTTCTATGGTTTTCGTGAAAAGCTCTAACTGGGTTGGTGGTATACCAGCTCGTATACCGCAGTGCTTAGAGGTGGTATGCAATACACATTTGACTGATCCCACAACACAGGCTCACTAAGCCTTCCATCCCTCTGGGCACGGCAGATTGGCACCAGATCTGTCTGACAGGATTGTAACGCCAACTCAGTGTACATCAGTATGTCATCGGGAGCCATCTTATCACCTGTATCACCTGTAGTCCCGTTGATCGTCAAGTGACTCGAGCGGGCTCCATTAAGTCTCCTATTTTTCCTTGTCGCGTGTAAGAGTAGCCCAGTGGGCTCTGCTCACTCTAGGGACACATCGAGCGTCATATCCTTCTTCAAGGCTCTTTGTAAAATACTCTGACCATCTGGTCGGTGGTCACCCTGCACTACGTTTGACATCCCGAGGAATCCAGTCGCTAACGGCTTCTATCCACCTGTTATCATTCATACGCATTACGTGTCCGGTCCACCTTATCCTCGACTGTTTGGGGTAGAAAATGACATCTTTGATTTTTGGTCGTTGACGCAGATCGGTGCTTCGGATCCCATCCTTTACTTGTGTGGAACGGAATACTCCTAGCATCGTCCTTTCGACTGCGCGTTCGATAACGCTGAATAACCTTTCATCCTGCTTACGCAGCGACCAACTTTCTTTAGTTTTCTGATGCATACGTTAGCGCAGGAAGTACCGTTGAGCCGAAAAGGTGGGCACGGAGTGAGGTGTTCTTTGTCCTCCTCACTACATCCTCGATGCTCTTGAAAGCTCCCCATGCCGCTCGTATCCTTCTGCTCAGCTCTGCAGCTAGCCAGCAGTCATTCATCACAATGATTTTCCGACTTAGATAGATATAACTGGAGCATTCAGAGATATTCATTTCGTTAAGCGTGAATAGGGGATGCGAAACCAATCCGTTCTTCATGAACATCGTTTTTGTGAGATTTAGCCGAAGACCAATCTTTCCACAGGTTTTATCAAAGTCGGTAAGCATACGTTCCGCTTGGCTAATGTTTAGTGTTATAAGGACGATGTCATCAGCTAAACGAAGATGTATAACTGTCGACAATCGATTTTCACTCCCATATTATCCCATTCCAATGTTCGCATGACGTTCTGGAAGGTGGAGGTAAATAATTTTGGCGAGATGGTATCGCCTTGCCTAACTACTCTTTTGACGTCAATGTTAATATCGTTGTAGAATGGTGATATCTTGGTTGTCAAATTTTTGTACAACTCACGGTGAGTCTTGATGCGCTGAGTAGGGACTTCTTGACTATCAAGGGCTTCCATGACTGCTTCTATTTCAATTGAGTCAAAGGCCTTCTTCGAATCGATGAAGGTGTGACAGAGCGGTCTTTTGTACTCTCGCCATACTTCAATGAGTCTTGTTACCGTGTGGATGTGGTCCATCGTAGTAAATCCTTTTCGAAACCCTGCTTGCTCACATAGCTGTCCTTCGTCTAGTGTTCTGTCAATCCTGTTTAGGACGATTCGAGTGAAAAATTTTTAGACGACAGACAGTGAGCAGCTTGGGCGACAGTTGCCGATATCGTCTAGGTCACTTTTTTGAACAGTAACACGGTCTTGCTGGTCTTCCACTGAGTAGGGACCTTGCATTCAGACAGGTAATGTGTGAAGAGCCGAGCCAGTGTGTTTACGAGGACTGGCCGAACGTTCTTCAGGTGTTCTGGTCTGATCCTGTCCGGAACTAGTGCTGTTCGATTTTTCACCAACGAAATGGCATGTCGGTTTTCGGAAGGGTGAACTGGTGGTACAAGATATCCATCCTTCTTTATTTCATATAACGGAAGGTGGACGTGGCTGTCGAAGAGATACGAGTTGTATTAGTGAATCGTTTTTTCCATTGTCTTTCTGGACGCTGTAACTGCTCCGTCTGGGTGCCGGAGAGCAATCATTTTGGTCTTGTAACTGGCGAAGCTTCGGTGGGCTTTTGCGAATGCTTTTCGCTGCCTCTGCAGCTTCGACCATTAATGCTGCTGTTCTTTCTTTAAGGTCTTCTTTTATCGCCTGTCTGCATTGTTTTGCAAGTTCGGACGTTAGTTCGCGTTTGCCTGCAGCTCGTGCAATTCCACGGTGGCGTATCAGCTCGACGGTTTCTGGAGACAAACGTCTCTTGGTAACTTTCGGACTCTCAGCTTTCATAGCGCTAACGTAAAAATGTTGAATGAGCCGATCGTATTCTTCGTCAATGTTATCGAGTTTAGCGGTTTTTCTGCTTTCCGCAGGAAAGAGAATCTTGCACGAAGGAGACGATGGTCTAATCCCGTGTAGAATTTTGGGGCAACAGCGACATCGGTTAAGCAAAACCTATTTACTATGGTGTGGTCTATTTCGTTCATAGACGGGGTTGAAAGGCTGGTGTCTTCTCGTCTCCGCCAGGCCGATGACGTCGTACTTTACCCTTCTTACTCGCATGAACAAGTCGTCTATCGAGGGCTCGGATGCAAGTGTGCGTGCATTGTAAGTACAGATCGTCACCATAGTTCTTTGAAATCCAGACAGCTTCCGTTGGGCCCTGAGATTTTAGCAGCCTCTCCGTACTCGTCTTACCCAACGCTGCGAAATTGAGGGCTCTTTCAGGGTCAGGGGAATGTAGCCTGTTTCTTTTACTGTTTTCAGTTATTGCTGCCCACGTATAGCTTGCTGGGCTCTGAACGCTGGGGCTGGGTGTACTCACGGGTGACTTGTTAGGCTGTCCCAGAGTGGACATGAAGCTTATTTGTTGGAGGCGACTTAAAGCCATCTTATAGTCCAGGTATTCATTCATCTCTGACGTTGATTGGCGAAGTCGATTGCATACCGCATCCTTCAGAGACCGATCAACGCCGAAAAGTAAAATTGATGAAATAGAAAAATTTTGCTTGCTGACTAGAAGCTAGCATTTGAAAAGATCGATAAATTGTGTTGCTACAGTGAGCTCTGCTGTCAGACTAAAATACAAGCGACTGCTGTGAGCTTTTTTTTTGTTTATGGAAAAACACAGAAGTGTCGTCGTGTGGAACGTCTTAACATCGAACCCTAAGGTTGCGTTAAGTGCATTAAGCGTCTTGTTCGGCTCCGTGGTAGTAGTTATCATCGTTGTCATTAAAGATAAACTTTGGTTTCGAATTTTCCAAGTTCTTATGAAATCTCCAGCAATGGATGGTTTATCACCTCATCGTGGTTGGCTAGTGTTTTTGAAGATAATGTATTTAGACTTTGTTGTACAGTTGTATCTATTCTATCTTTCACTCCTGCTTAAAGCTGCACAAGCCAAGCCCACCTTGGTGTACAGCCATAAAGTGAGATTATAATATATGAGGGATTGGGCTATTACGGAAGATATCTGGTTATCTGACGGCAAATTTCGCTCAAGTCTACAAGGTCCGATCACTATTGCCAGTGTTGACGAACTGAGAATTGGTTTGAAATTTATTGCTTGGTTGAATAGATAATTTATTATTAGCGTTTTATCCTTTTTAATTGTTCGATTATTCCTGAAATCGTAGAGAAAGATCGCACATTAACTGCAAAAAGACAGTACATCGAAAAAAAGGAACTTTATCACTTGGATACTTGGTTAAATGGATGGCCTGTCTTCACTGGTTGTGGCAGCATAATCCCCGTTTTTGCGGAGTTTTGCTGGCTTTGCCATTGTGGTTCCTTGGAGCCTCGAAGTCAGCCTAGCCAAAGTCTTCCCCAGATCGACACCACCACAGGAAGTGGCTGCCCCGTGGATCAGACGGAGATTTACCACCATTCGGCTAGTTTGATACCCGGGCGGTGGTTGTTCCTGGTATTGGCTTACTTTTAGCTGGGCTTCCTAATGGAAACGGCGGGCTCCTTCTCAGCTTAGGAGGCCCGGTCCATCTGGATGAACGAGTCCGCCCGCTGTACATCGTAGCTCGACACCCTGGAACACCTCCAAGCCACGATGAAGGGGTAAACCATTGGGAGGGAGCTTTATCACTAGATGTAAAAAGAAATTTTGGATTTATTCGATGATGCACAGCACAGTGCTCCTTCTTGAGAGAATACCACTTGAATCCATTGCAGATTCTTTAAAATTTATAAAAAAAAAACAAAACATACTATGAAATTTCATAAGGTATTTACAATTTGTAAAAATACAATAAAATGGCGCACAAATATGGAGACGTTACTTCTACGTATTTAACTATTTATCAGCCCTTCTTACTTACTTACTTGATACTTGAACAGCCCGTCCTCACTGGTTATGCGGGCCCCAGCATATTCTCCATTTTTCGGAGATTTGCTGGTTAAACACCGTGGTTACCTGGAGTCCCGAGGTTAGCCTGGCCAAAGTCTGCTCCAGATCTTCACCACCACGAGCAGTCGCTGCCCTTGTGGATCGGAGGGAGATTTACCATCATGCGACTTTGATACCAGGACGGTGGTGGCTCCTGGTATTGGTTTACTTTTAGCTTGGTTTTCTGATAGAAACTCCGGACTCCTTCTCGATCTGGGAGACCCTGCCAGGGAATGAATTCCCCGCTGTACATCGCAGCCCGACACCCAGGAGCAACCTCCCAGCCATGATGAGGCAGTAAACCGTTAGGAGTTCAGTCGTTCTTTATTCTAAGAAAATCGTAACAACACATTAGCTGATAAATAAACAATCTACGATTGAATTGGATTTATGGTAGCGATAAGTAAAGAAGTTTCCAAGAAAGGAAAAAAACTGCTGCAAGCTTTACACAGGGATCTGGTAGCGCACTGGAAGAGATACCGATCACTACGCGAGCAGCCTAACCTATTCATGCGCTGGTTCGATCTCACACCAGCCCACCGAGGTTTGCAACCTTTTTCTGAGTTGGTTGGTGCAAGACTTCTCTTGAACAAGTGATTCCTTCTGGTCTACGTAAGAATGAACGCTTCAGCATGCACTTAATTCTAGGGAGAATCGACTCGACCACCATTTAACGACATTCGTAACTAAGACGAATAATCCTCAAGCAGCGGTCGAAATCATTCTCAGAAAAAAAGGAGTTAGAGGCCGTTTTTAAGTGCCGGGACGATCCATGTAGAAGATATGATTCTGAGTTATGTTGTAAAAATAGCTCAACATTTGCTTTTTTTCATCGTGAAATAACTAAGCCCTTCGAAGCATAGGAACGATCTCAGACGTAGAAACGTCGTTTCATGACCGACGACGATTTGTTTGGACAGCAACGACGCTAGTGAGTTAGGCGATTGACGTTAGACTTGGGAGGGAGGGTGAGCGACAAAGAAACTGACACGATCACGACCATTCACGCCACAACCACTAGCCGCCGTACCGCTCAGATGCTTTTGATTACTTCACCTTTGATTTCTTTTAATTTCAAACTCATGTTTTTGCTATTACTGCTTAATAGTCTTTTATATGTAGTTATTCATGTTGATAAGTATGTACATCTATACAGCTATGGAACTCGTTTCTTACCTCAATATTGTTTTTTTATCTAAAAAAAAACTACCACATTGGATACTGAAAGGAATCTACTCACAAATAAGGTTAATTTTAGGGACCTTTTTCTTCGTTTTGCGCTCTCTCTGTCCCAGTAGGCTAATATATGCCTCAATTTTGTAAATTTTGTAAAGTCAAGGGTAAAGTGCTTAAACATTTTGTAAACCAGTTCATACTCACTGGTCTTATGTAAAGTCCACTCGTTTTTGCTTGTCCATTAGAAATGGACAGTAAATGTGTAGCTGATCTCTTCAATCAAACCTTATTGTTTTCAAATCGTTGAGAAATTTGAAATGATCGAGGGTTTCCAGCGTGGATATCCGGTATTAAACTACAGCAAAGGTTTCTTCGGTCATTTTTATGCTTTATAGACTAGATGAGTAGTGTAATCACAATAAACACAGGCTTTCACCATAAAGAATTTCACCAATTTAGACGTTATTTTCTTTCCTGTTCAATAATTATCTGTTGAGTCGAGCTAGGCTCATCGTGTTCATCACCTTACGATCCCGTTTACCATATACATAAAAGTAGGTTACACCATTCTCGTTTTTTTCAAACCAATCGTCAGTCTTTATTACAGTTAACCTTCTGGATTCTTCCGAAAGCAACTGCTACATCATTATTAACATTAATCATTATCATCATCAATAAGCTTCAGTAACAGGATGTGGAAGCCGTACAAAGTTTCCACTATTTGTTGATGGCATTGTCATTTTATCATTAAATTTCACGATTTATTGGTAAATACTACTATTTCTTTCGTAGCAATAAAGAATTTCCACCCTATTATTATAATGGTTTACAGCTACATTCTGCTTACTAAGTAAAATGGAATAGCAACGATGCTTAGAGATTTGCAAAACGCAGACTCCAGTCCACATGCGTACCCTTGACTACGCTTTCCGGGTGCTTACGTGTTACCCACTACACCACTAAGTCCCTTGCTTTTCTTTTCTATCAGCCACTTTATATGGTTTTGTTTAGCATAATATTCTGCATGAAAATCTAATAAGCACTAAACAGAAAGTTATAATTTCTGCTACCGACTTTCTATTAACCTCGGCATCGATCAAACAGTTCTATATTCCTATATTCTTGTTGAGTAAACACGAGATGTTATTTTATTCTTTATTCCGTTAAAGCTGACGTTTCGGCAGTATCGCCTTCTCCAGAGGCGTTTATTACCTGCCTCCCACTGAGGAAGGACAGCTGATTAGAGTCGCAAATAGTTGATGAATTATAGTGTTTAAGCTACACATTGTAAATTATAATCCCTTCATTACGTGTGTTAATGAATTTCGTCCAGATGGACGCCTTTTTTGCTTTTCTCTCGCTTTCCTTGATCGACGTTGAACGCACCATTTGGATATTTGGATACCTGGAGAGTCCATCCTCACTGGCTGTGCGACCCCCAGCATATTTTCCATTTTTTGGAGTTTTGCTGGTTTAGCCATTGCGTTTCCTTGGAGTCCTAAGTTCAGTTTGATCAAAGTCTGCTCCAGGTCGTTGCTACCATAGGCAGTCGCCGCTATTGTGAATCAGAGGGAGATTTGATTTGCCCCATGCCATTAGTTTGATACCTGGAGGGTATCCTGGTGGATCCTGGTATCGCTTACTATTGACTGAGCTTTCTTATGAAAACGCCGGACTCCTTCTTATCCTGTGATACCTTGCCAGAGAAATGAAGCCCCTCACTGTAGATCGCAGCCCGACACCTAGGAATACCTCTCAGCCATGAAGAGGCAGTAAACCGTTGGAAGGGAACGGACCACTACTATTCCTATTATTTGATTTCCCATCCATTCAACATTTTTTTATTCTTATATTTATTTATATCTTTTGCACCTGCTGTACTCACTTTTTCCTCATTTCTGCTTTGTTCACTTGTGCGCAGGTTTCTCAAGCAGGTTCTACCTGCATACTTACCTGCAAGAATTCGTAAGTGGCACTTCTACACGATTCACGAAAAATACTACGGATTTCAGCACGCTCTTCACTGGACTGGCAAATACCTGCTTCACTACAATTCTTTTTTTGAATCCTGAAATCCGTTTTATTGCTTTCTTAAGACATTATTGCTTCCCAAGTTAGCGATTGTTGTTTCGAAGATGACAGAGATTTCTGACACTGTTTTCCTTAGTCTTCGAACAACTTTTTTTTCTCTGCTCGATGTGGGAGAACGAACACCTTAAGAGAGCTGTAAAAGCAAAGGATAAACCTCTCGACACTGGTCAATCCCTGAGGGATGAGCCATGCATTCGACTTCATTAACCATCGTTAGAGGTAACCGAACGAATATCTGTCTTATATGATGACTCGCGGTGGCCTTCCGATGTATCGATTCAGTACTGTCATCTTCCCAGACAGGCCTGGTACCAATTTTGCCGACTCCAAAGAGATGGTAGAGTTGGTAAGCTTTGGGCGCCGGATGGAAGCCATGTCTATTACAGGGCACCTCAAACCACTGCACAACACGCGTCAAGGCAGCACCTGTGAAAGCCATCCAGCCAGGATGAGGTGGCAAATCATTCAGAAATAGAGGCTATGTGACGTTTAGAAAACTGTTTGAACAATAAGTGTGTCTTGCCATGGCTATGAGATATTCCTTGGTGTTAAACTCTAAGATCTAAGAAACTCTAAGACTCTACAGTGGTTTCATTCACTAGAAAAGTACATCTCAACTAATAAATTGCTCAACACTTAGGCCTTGTTGTTCATTCAAGAGTAAACAAATACCACGAAGTGCCTTCATTGTAGAAGAAGCCATAGTGGTAACGTGGCAAACCTTTCCACCCGCAAAAGGCTTTTGGCTGTCGTTGACGAGTTGAGAACGGCTTAGTGCATCTTTTTTAGACCTCCTGGGAAAATATCGTCTTAAATCATCGACATGCGGCTACTCAAGTGTTTAAATTTACAATGTATTCTTTCTATGAAGTTAGCTTTCTTCCTTCATATCGCCGAAAATTCTCGACGTCAAAGGGGTTTTTTTTGTTCCTATATTGGAAAAAATGGTGCAGATAAATGCCTCTGCAATCACCATGCGATTATTGCTTTCATTTTAAGCCAAACCCTGCTAAACAAGGTAAGCACGTATGTACAGTGCCTGAAGGGTATCTGCCATGCACATTGGATCTGGTTCGGCCTCTCACCCAGAGCTTACCTTCTACCACCCTGCAAATTGCTGCCAGACATTTGTTGGAGGAGAAAACATCGACTTGAAATATCGGTAGGTCATCGCAAGCCATTGTATAGGCTAGACACACATTCAATCACCTCTACGATGTTACGAATGAGGTCTAATGCATGCATCTTTCAGGGGTTAATCAACGTCGAACGCTTCATCCCCGTACCTCTGCAATGGTAATTTCAGTAACATACCGGAAAAAAGAGTACCGGAGCGAATCTATAAATAGTGTCCTTATCGACACACGTAACAAATATCAGCGTATATTGATCGGTCGGGATTTTATTTGGATAGTCTAACTGTCCGCAATGGTTACCAGTTTACGTTTAAAATTTCATGGGGCATTAGTGGTCATACGCAGTTTTTCATCCACAGTACCCAATGTCCTAAACGAATCTAATCAACAATTAGTCATCTATGTTTTTTGCAACTTTAGTCCTCCCGTACGATACGAAATACCCACCGCCTCCTCCGTGACTAAGCCTCCTCCGCATCTTTAAAAAACGAATGTCACCAAATCAATAGAGAATTTCCGTAGTGTCCTGATTAGTTGGATGTTTGATCTGTTTTTTTCCTTGTTTTGCCGCTTTGCGCCATTTTTGTCCTCTTATCCCAATAGTTTTCCGATTGAACAAGCACAACGTAGATTTCAAAGAGTAGAAACACATTTGGAAATATTAAATGGCTGACTTTGGTCATTTTCGTTAGGTAATAGGTAAAAAAAAGATCATGAAGAGGACCGAGCATATTCCTCGTCTTCATTCTCTACGTGCGTTCACTTTTAGTTACTTTATAATTTAGTAACGTCACTAAAAACTTAGTGTATTCGTCAACGTAATTTCCATTTAATCAATATTACGCTACTTAGTGATTATGTTAATTCTAAAGCATTGAAATAGCCAAACTATCTTTTTTCTAACTCGTCACGACAACCATATGCCTTGCCTTATCGATATCAGTAAAATTTGTAACCGTTGCGAGTGGTCTCCACCAAAACGGAGAATATTGCTTCTGGGGTTGGTCTCCTCTTAGCTCTACTTTCTCAATAGACACAACGAACTTTTTTTTAGCATACGAGATTATTTTTTAACAGGTATACGTCTGCTGTGAAACGTGTGGCGCAGTGTTTGAAGGGGCCACTGCGACACTCACGTAGAATCGATCCTCGCGTCCATGGCCCCCCAAGCCTTCCATTCCTACGGGGTCGAAAAATTGGTACCAGACTTGTCTGGGAGAATAGCAGCACTGGTTTCATACATTGGTAGGCCACCACGAGTCATTGTAAAGATATGCATTTAATCACCTCCAGTGATGCTTAATGAAATCGAATGCATGGCGTATCCCTCAGGGATTTATCAACGCTGAGAGCTTTATCGTTTTGTCCTTTATACGTCTGCTGTACATCGTAATTATTGCCTAAAAATAATCTCATATCCAGAATGAGGCGATAACCATTTAGAGGTAGACATTCTGATATGCAAAAATTTCATTCTTATTCCTATCCAATTCATTTTTGATGTCAGTCAAGATTCAGTCATGCGTTCATATTCCTGTTAGTTATTCATGTTCTAAAGTGTTTTCATTCCATTATTCATTGAACAAACGTTGTCAAACAAGCTCTAAACTATATATACACACACACTTGTATTTCATGTGCACCACCGTTGTGTAAATGTGCGAGTGTGTGTGTTTGCGTCGTTCACTGATTTTGCACAACAACCGTACCACTCAGCAAACTCATTTGGTTGCTGACCAGTTGCTCGCAGTAACCTGGCTGATGTAATAGATTCAGTGACTATGACTAGAATATTAAACATTTATGTGCCTATATGAGTTCTTGAGTGAGAATAAAAAAACGGCTCCTCTTCGCCCTTTCCATCTTTATTTCCTTCTATTTTCATGAAGTATTTTTTATCTACATAGGCAATGAATATGGCTGTAACACTTTTCTTCTACTTTTGGACTTTTCCAACAATTCTATGGACTACTGCTCGTTCAAGAAATCCGTGCTGGAGGCGTTGCCTAACACCATCTTGATCAGATCGGTCATAACTCAAAGATCATGCTGTTCTGATGAAATTCTAACGAATTTTAGAATACGACAAATTTCTCGGACTCTCCTATTCGATCGATAAAAGCTGTGGAAATGACGATTTTAATAACTAAACCTCTGCCTGCCCTGCCCTATACTTCATCTATTTTTCAAAAGATAATATGAATTTTAACTACTTAGAAATTAAGTCTTAAACAGTTCACCATACTGGGATTAAATGGTCAGCATTGAGTTCAGTGATTGATGCGTTGTTAGATTCAGGAATGTGGTGTAGAGATGGAGAATGGAACAGAAGAAGGAGAATCTGAAAATAAGTGAGTTTAATATAAATGGGCAATGTGTGATCCAATACCGATGGGCAAGTTATCAGTAGGGACAAGATTGATTAGGAAAGGGTCGGCTTCGTTGTTCCACGTTTTAACATTTCTGTGGAAACCAGCACTGTGGAGCACGTAAAGCACAGTGGCTAGCGTTTTGTAATACATACTATGTTGTAACTTCAATCTCGCGCGATGCTGAGTATTCCTCCTGGGTAGGAAAATTTGGTAACAGATTTATCTCCGAAAATAGGAAAGTACTGACTGGATACTTCGTTAAGCAACCCAAGTTATTCTGTATTTTTCGTATGCATCAATTGTTAAAGAAGAAATGAACGCCGACCTCTCTATACGTTTTTACTAGCACTGTTCATGTCCGAGAACCATTAGCACAAGCTTCAAAGAACATGGTTCTCCACACTCGTCATTGCTTTTCGACATTTGCAGAATTATGCCTTTTCGTTTGTAGACAGAATACTGCTAGTTAAACACTTGTCTTCAGCGTACATAAATCTATTCCAACGTCAAGAAGGGTTTTCTAGTTCATGAGTAGCTCAGTGCAGATGTCGTTCCCCAAGAAAATCTTACTCATATGGTTTTTGGTTTTGGGACTATGGTTTTTAAATACAATCCCGTCATTCCGGTTTTTGGTACAGATTCTAGTTAGATTGTGTTCAACGTGTGAAGGACGTCAAAGTCCGCAATAAATTAGAATGTATGAACAACATTCAGGTTCTTGTAAACGCAGCGGATATTTATCGGAATTTAGTTTGCATCTCATTTTGCATCTACAGCTTTTCCATTCAACCACAACGATTCCATTTGGAAAGCATTCGGACAATCTGAGAGAATTTGATGTTGCTGTTAGTGACCCACTGTTGGCGTCCCTTAAGACATTAGAAGAGATATTTCGAAAAATGACTTTCCTTTAACCTCGGCGTCACTAATCAATATGTATTTCTTCATTTATGGGCTAACACGAAGATGATAAAAGGTTTATTCGGCTAAGGTTTCGACATTTTCGTCTTACCCAAAGCCGTATTAATCCGAGTCAATGCTCCACGGATTGTCGTCCTCCCAATGTGATGGATTATCAACTCTGATCATCTGCTCTGAGAAAGGCGAAGACGTCGAAATGTTAGCCAAATAAATCTTTCTATCAACCTCTTGTTAGGATGTGAATGAAAGAATACGTATTAAAAGAGGTAGTTTTCAAACAGCTTTTTGATAGAGTTATGTTCTCAGAAAAGAATGAACGCTCGTGTGGAGATGAGGTTCGCACAGCTCAAGAAACAAGGGAAACTAGATGAAACGGTTCATGACGAATAGCTTGTAGACGAAGAACAACAACCATCAATCGATCAGCGTCAGAAAATGGACACGACATTCGAATCTCAGCGCGAGGTCTCCGAATTATCCCAATTTTTGAAAGTTTTGATAGGGGACATGTACTTAATATTTCGAGAGGATCGCAGCTTTTGTTCCATTCGTTTCGTTGCCTTTCAGTCGTCGTCACACGAGGTAGCAGAATTTACAGGTGACTTCGCGTGCAAATAGTGACTCTATTATCTTCTCTTGTTACCCTATAATGCCTGAATATCCATTTTAAAGTTTTCAAGGCAGGTAATTGCTGGCCTTTATGGATTGGGGAAAAATTTGCCATTTTATAACTCAGATTACCGAAGAACAAGAGCGATTCTTGTGATCACAACGAATCCTGTGTCCGACCACTTGGAGGGGATATAAAAAGCTGAACACGAAATTATCGGTTCATAAGGTCTAGCAAAATGTTACACGTACCGCATCGATGTAGAGCTAGGAGCTGGTGCTTGGATGACTCGCTCAAGCTGCAAAAAAGGTCAGACTGTAGCTGATTCGGACCACCTGCTCTAAGAAAAACGAATACGTCGAAGCGTTTGCGGAATAAACCTTTTTTCAGCCTCGTGGTAGCTTAATAATCCATTCAGGTGTTGATGATTATGCCGAAACTAAATGGCGGCCGCTTTGAAAGATATTCAACGCCAGTGTTTCCATCAAGAAACCCAGCTAAATGTAAGCGATAAGATTTGCCATCGTTTTATCAGAAACGCAGTAGCAAGTTGCTTGTTCTCTTATGCGGTCCTTTCCCAACAGTTTACCGCTTCATCGTGGTTGGGAGTGTTTCTGAGAGTCGGCTGCAATGTACAGTTGGTGGAACCGTCCCCCAGCAAGGTCTTCCAAGCTGAGAAGGAGTCCGTCGTTTCCATCAGGAAGCCCAGCTAAGAGTAAATCAATATCGGTATCCACCACCGTCCTTGTATCGAACTAGTCGCACGGCGGCAAACCTCCCTCTGATCCACAAGGGCGACGATTGCCTGTGGTGATGACGACCTGGGGCAACCTTAGGCCAGGCTGACCTCGGGATTCCAAAGAGGAACGATGGCTAGACTAGCAAAACTCCGAAAAAATGGAGATTGTGCTGGAGTCGGCAGAGCCAGCTGCGGCAGGCCATCCAAGTGTCAAAGTATCCAAGTTTTGCAGTCCACCGAGTACTGTGGTTCCTTGTGAGATCATCGAAGAGCATTCTCACACTATACATCTCAAAACTTCAAGATGAAAAGCTTCCTTGAGTGCGGCATCAGCGCTTGCTCATAGAAATTACCTGCGTAAATAGTATGAAGGATGGAAATGTTCACTAGATATTTTATTTTTTGTACACTTAGAAAAATGAATACCAAATACAATAATGATACGGTAAGGCGACGAAAAGGTAACTGCTACACACTTTTGGACTCTTGGTTTCACATTTTTCTGATAGTCCTTTTACAGAAACTCTAATAATTAAGAGCTATGAACTGAATTGCGCATAATCTTCTTAGTTGAGATATAATTACGATAATGGTCGCAATTTTTTTTCCCACAAAAGCACCCGTTATCACACACTTTTTCGTGCCCACTGCATGACGTCTCCACTTTTCTTGGATTAATCCTTCACCTCTCAGCATTTCTACCCCATTATCTCTATTGCCTTATTACATTCCAGCCATACCATATTTATTATTTTATTTTGTAAGATTCAGCATGGTATGCTATACGGATCCTAGCGTCGCTTCCATTCCATTCGTTTCTGGCATCAATCTTCAATCATCGGATTTGAGTGTGAATTCGGCCGCTACATGAGGATATGTGGCCTTTTTCATGAATGTTACTGAATTCTAATTGAGTGCATTCTCCCTGGTATCCTGGGATAAGCTTGCCAGCGGCCCTACAGGTTTTGATGATAGAAAGTGACAGGCTTTTGTGGATTTTAGGAAGGAGATGATCCTGGATAACTCTGGTATCAATACTGCGGCCCCGCAATGATGGAGTACTTGGTTGGATCAGAACGTGTTCAAATTATCGTTCATTATTATCTCTTCACTCATTCGGATTAATTAGTTCAGATCATAGTAAAATGTGTCTTTAATGGTGCATTTGTTTGTTTTTTGTCAAAAAAGTATTCTAGCGATTGAGAATCCCTGCTAATTGAACTGCACTTAGTTGATAACGTTTGCTTGTGTCTGTTGAGACTGCATTGGTTTTGTATTGGATTCCCTTCCACGAAACCTACAGTTCAATAATGTACGCTCAAGCAATACTTGTTTTTAAGGCTTTTTCTTATTTTTCGCTTTCCTTTCCCACGAGCAATTATATTTTCTGGGTTTCTCAAAACAGTATATTTGGGGTGATAAAGATGTTCTCATGAGATTTTTGGGGCGCTGGGAGCGCAAAGTTGCGATGTCGTTCAACAAGCTGAAAGCTCTTCTTTGACCATGCCATACTCCAACCGAGCACCCTATCCTTTGTGGGGAGGATTTATCATACCATCCACTGCGCCCATGGCGCTTCCACCCATCCGCAGTAGATGGCACCTGTCTGTGATGAAGATCTGAAAACGCTCTGGCCATCCCAGAATTCTAGGAGAAAACGATGTGACCAGCAATCGATAGCGTTCATAAGGAAAACGAAAAGATTTAAAGCAGCACAAAACCCACACAGAGGCGAGGAAAGATTCGAGGAAACTGCTGGAGTAGTAATAAATGCTTGGATGCACACATTGCGTGATGTTGGTCCATGCGAAAAAAAAGAAGGAATAAACAGGCAAATGAAGTACGCTTTTGCAAGAAATGGGAAGTTTTTGCCTACAAGGAATATTTGATTTGTTCCACTCGTCTACTTCCATTGCTTTAATCAACTCACGGACACACATTCTTTGTCTTCGTTTTCATGTTCTCTCAGGTATAAGCATTTATTCAATTGTAAGGTAAATTACGAGAAGAAATAACAGACATGTTAAACACAAACGTACTTTCTTAAGCGTCACTACTTCTTGCTGTTCTTTCTTTTCCTTTTGCTTGAATATCCATGCCATCTAAAGTAAATAAATGTAACTCATAGGATTTTTTCCTTCATAAATAGCAATGTTTCCACTTTTAACTTCAAGTGCGAGTCACGTGCTTAATGAATGTGTACAATACACATGTGATCATTGGTTCGCTTCCTCTTCTCGGGTTCACCAGACCTTTTATCCTTGCAAGGTCAGCAAATTGAAACACAATGTTTCTGCGAGAATGAAAACAATGACTTGATATGATACTTTCTTAGATTATTAAGCTAACAAGAAGTTAATAAAAATATGTGTTCGGCTAACTTTTCGACGTCTGGGTCTTTTTCGGAGCCGCGCTAATCCGAATCGGTGGTCCACATAGTCCTCGCGAAGTGGATGTTCCTTGTCGAAGCGGGTCGAGTCCAGTTAAGACACCGGCTTGATACTTTGCTAGATTTGCTTTTACTTAATCGTAGCGTGAATCGTTCTAACGTCTTAACGACAATGTTTTTATTCCGTGTGTTGTCCACTGATCTGTGAACTATCGACTCGAATGGTCGCTGGTCAGAAGAAAACGAATTCGCAGAAACGCTAGCCGAATAAAAAGTTTGCACAACCGCGTGTAAGCTAAACAAGCTAGAGAATTATACCGACTTGTTGCAAGAAATCCTTATCAATTAATTGTGCAGGTCAAAATAATGACACAATCATCACTAAAGTGCTAGAAATGGTGTGGAATTGATGTCGCATTCCTCATGGATTGATCAGCTGCGAGCACTTCGTCCTTCGCTCCTGAAATTAGATTTGTCCTTCAGACGTCAAAAAAAAATTGATTCAAGAGCCCACTCGCTATGATGCAATGTTTCGTCAGTTGAGAACGCTATATTATATACTTTATGCATATACTATATATTACTCTACATATTCTATACTACTTAATATGTGCAGGCGGATGACGTAATTTGGCCGCTTGTTCAGTAATAGGAACATTTTCTACATCTTTCTCCTCAAAAATATTTGGTTAGTGTTCGTTTAGATTTACTCGGAATGACCGACTCGTTACAAAAAAGGCTTTAGAAATGGTGTTCTCTAAACTCTGTCTTTGTTCTGGTTTTCCTAATTTGTTTTGCCTAAAACAACAGTTTTTCCAAATCTTTTATGTTCTACTTTCCTTACTTACGAAGTTCGTCGTTGGCGAAACAGAAACGACGAGCATTGTCTACATATTTTTTTCCTACATCACCAGCTATTCAAACGTGATGTATTTCAAAAAGAGAATTAAAAACATGTCTTAAGCACCATGAAGAAGAACATTGGGAGAAGTGCGAAGTTGTACTCCTAACCTTGCAAAAAAACCATTTACGCGTGCGTGCGTGCGTGTGCGTGTGTGTTGTGTGTGTGTTTATCTATTTGTTTATTTTATACACCTCGCCTTCAGATTATACAGGTCTCAGGGATTCCCTCATTCAGTTCCTTGCCTTTCATCCAGTCAAGAAGTTTGTATATGTTTGCTTGAAATTGAAGTATGCTCCTTTCCTTATGAAGGTCGTTGAATGGTGGTCGAGCTTGACTCTTTCTTACCCAACAGTTGAGGACATGGTAATCAATCCGAGGAAGTGATGGAATACAGGTAATGGATCTTTTCAGGCCTTAAGCCTCAAATGCAATAAAACGATATCATTTCAAAAACCTGGTTTCGTTTAAATTCAGTATGACTAATCAATACGTGTTTAAATTGTTGAGCTTGAGCTGACCCCGATCACTGGTTTTAATGAAGACGAAGACGTTGAAACGTTAGCCGAATAAAATTTATTTATCAAGCTCTTCTATGCTCAACAATTTAAACACGTTATCGTTTGTTTGTTATTCCCGATTGGACGAAGTCATTCATTCATTCGTGAATGACAAGACTGGTAGTAGACTCGTTTACGAACGACCGATGAAGCGCTGAATTGGTGTCCACATCGGCTTAGCGTAAGTGATCATCGTTTGTGAAATTGGCTGCGTTCTCCGCAGAATCTCTAGCAAAACAAAGTTCTGCATGTATTTATTTGTTTGCTGTTAAGAAGATTATCATTTCTTATCACATCATATCTCTCCAAATTAGGCTATTTTGTTAGTGGATGCGATTTTCGCTGTGTTCGCCATTTTCTTTGTGGTGTTCTCGTGCTCGATCCACACTATCTTCTTCACACCCCCCCCTCCCCCACCCTTTGTGGACGTTGAATTATCCCTTTCCGCTTCGTTTCTCACTATCTTCACTTCCTGCGCTAATCGATGGTATCCGTCTCCATCCCAATGAGTAACGGATTGGCTCACTTTAGAGACATTTTCAGTTCCCATATAGAGAATCCAGATCCTCTCCACTCTCCCTCTCCATATATATATATATATATATATATATATATATATATATATATATATATA